>ML781799.1:803054-846884 GCA_009831015.1 Picea engelmannii
CCTACACCAAAGTGACCAGCAATAAGAGAAGAATGGGCTTCTCTTATTATGTTGATTCTTTCACCCTGTGGAATACATAGCTTGCCAAGATGATACAAAAGATTATCATGTACATGGTAATCCAATTCCTCAACATGGTTAGATTGACACAAAGTTGCATATACTTCTTTAAAATCAGCATCTAAAGCATATTGCTCAATATAGCTCTCATGCATGATAGGACTATGCTTAAGAATAATTGAAGCACTAATAATAGGCCTTGAAATCATATCAGCAACTTTGTTATAAATTTCCTTCTTATACCTTATGACCAAGTGGAATTGTTGTAGGAAACCCATCCATCTGAAGTGCCTTGCTTGTTGTAGCTTTGTTTGTGATTGTAAGTATTGCAGTGGTTGATGATCTGTGTGGACAATGGTTTCTTTCCCCAACAAATAATTTTTCCATTTTTTCACACTTTGCACCAATGCATACAACTCCTTATCATAAGTAGGATAGTTAATCATGACACCATTAAAAGTTTCAAAATGAAAACAAATGGGCTTACCATGTTGTAACGAGACTCCTCCCATTGCATGATTGCTTGCATCAGTTTGGATTTCAAAAGGTTGCCTCAAATTTGGAAGTGCAAGAACTAGGGCTGAACTGATTCTCTCCTTCAAAGTATCAAAAGCCTTTTGTTGCTTGCCTCCCCATTGAAAAACTTGCTTGACGCTTGTCACTGCATGTAATGGAGTTGCAATTGAAGAAAAGTTAGCAATAAACTTTCTCCAATATTGGGCTGCTCCCAAAAAACTTCTTACCTCTGTCAAATTGTTGGGCTTGGGCCATTCCAATATGACTTTGAACTTAGAGGGATCAAATTTCAATTCGCCTCCACCAACAATATGCCCCAACTAAATAAGTGATTTTTTTCCAAACTCACATTTGTACATCTTCAAAAACAACTTTTCTTTTCTGAAAACATCCAAAACTTGCTTCACATGCTTAATATGCTCTTCATGAGATTTTCTAAAGATCAAAATGTCATCCAAGTAGACAATAACACAATCATCAAGAAAATGCCTTAAGACATCATTCATAACTCTCATGAAAGTAGCAGGTGCATTGCAAAGTCCAAAAGGCATTACCATCCAATCAAACAAACCTTGCTTTGTTTTAAAAGTTGTCTTCCATGTGTCTCCTTCGGCAATCCTAATCTGATGATATCCGCTTCTCAAATCCAACTTAGTAAAATACTTAGCATCTTTCAATTGATCAAGCAAATCATCAATTCTAGGAAGAGGATAGCGATTCTTTATTGTAATCTTGTTCAAGGCCCTGAAATCCACACACATATGCCATGTACCATCTTTCTTTGGCACTAACACAATTGGAGATCCACATGGCGAAGTACTTGGCATGATGACCCCTTTGTTAAGCAACTCTTGGATTTGTTTTTTGATTTCAGCATTCTCCATGACTGACATCATGTACATACCAATGTTTGGAAGAGGACAATCTTGCTGCAATTGTATTTCATGTTGAATACCCCTTCTTGGAGGTAATCACTTTGGTTCCTAAAACATCTCATCATATTGATTAACAACCTCATATAGATCAGATTTCAACTTTGCATCACAACCTTGAAAAACTTTGTTTTCATATCATCTTTGGGTTTAATCATCAAGAGAACAAAATTCTTGCTAGCATTGACTAATCTCTTCATTTGTCCCGCATTTACAAGTGACAAATTCATCTTTTTTGAATGTGCTCTAACAATGTACTCAACTCCATTTTTAAACAAGTGATACTTATTCTCATGACGATGAAAAATGGATTTTCTATCATATAAATATGGGCTTCCCAAAACAATACCATAGATATCCAAAGGAATAACATCAAGCTCTACCTCATCAATAAAATTTGCAGTGATAGCAAACCTAGGTTTTACCTTCTTGTCACCTACAATTTAGCATTGTCACATATCCAACCAAGAGGGTATGGTTTAGGATGTGGAATAGTTTCCAATTTTAATTTCTTGACAGTGTATTCAGATATAAGGTTGGCTTGAGATCTAGTATCAAAAAGAGTATCTATCTTGGTATGCTTTGAAACAACCCTTATGTGAAAAAGTTCTATTCTTTATTTTTCTTGTCAAGTTTCATTGAGATTACTATTACTTGAAGAACTAGTACTTGCAATAGAACCCTTACCTTGATAACCCATGGCTGTAATATTTGTTTCATCACCCAAATTAGAACCTAAATCATGTTGTATGGTTACAGCAGTCTTTGACTTCCCTTTGCTGCCAAACTTTTTGGGTCTTCTTTCAGGATGAAGTTTCCAACAATGGTCTTCATCATGGCCATCTTTTGAACAATGTTTGCATGTAAATTTTTCTCCCTCTTTCTTAACAGTTGCATTATTTTTACCATTTCCCTTTAACTTTCTCTTTCCTTTGTCTCCATGACTGAAAAGCTTCTTGTTACCCTCATGAATTTCATTCCTTCCTCTTGCTTCCAAATGAGTTGCCTGAACACAAACTTCATCTAGATTTGAAGGGTTAAACATGAGTATTGTATGTCTCAAGTAACTATGTAAAGCTCCAATGTATTTGAGTAAATTTTCCTAAGAAGACAAATCTACTCCAAAAACCAAATCTCTTCTCCTAAATTCTTGAGTAAATCTTTGCACATTTTTCCCTTTAGCTTGTCTAAAATTTTGCCAATCCATAGTAACTTTTTGCATATATGCCAATGGGTAAAGTTGTTTTTTAATTGCAACAATAAAATCATTCCAAGAGGTTAAAATTTTACCATGTTTCTTCATGTCCTCTTCAGTCTTGGCTTCCCACCAAATGAGTGTTTCACTATCCAATCTTAAAGAAGCAAGCTGAATCTTAGTTTGATCATCTTGAATTTTTTGTATCCTACAATACACCTCAATCTGACGAATCCAGTTATCTAATTTCTTAGCATTTACCTCTCCATTGTACATTGAAAATTCAAATTTAATATCAAGCTTTATCAAAGGAATATGTGGAGGAGTTTTACCATGTCCCTTTGGAGAATTTGGAAGAGGTTGTGAACTGGTAGAAGAAGAGGAAGATGGAGGTGAGGGTGGTGGAGAAGCACCATTCCCTCCATTTCCATTTTGAGTTTTATCACCATTGTATCCCTTGTTCTTTGAAGGGTTGGAGCCTTCACCTTGCAACCTGGTATTCCTTTTTTCGATCAAGACTTTCATCATTTCTCTCATTTCCATGAAATCCTTTCTGAGATCTTCATCTTCTGTAGGAATATTTTCATGTCTCTCTTCATGAGCCATACTTGATGAATGCCTCCTTGAAGCTCGAGCTGATGATATAATTTTTCTTCTTGAAGGATGAGAACTTGGCTCTACAAGTTGACCTTCTCCTCTTGTGAGTTTCAACCTTGTGAGCATCATAAAAGGAAACACTTGCAAATAATCAAGCCTTCAAAAACCTAAGCTCTGATACCAAGTTGATTTGAAAATAATAAAGGCTTGTATTCTTGAAAATATTTGCAAGTTTTAATTCAAGTGTTCTTATGCAAAAGGTTCAATTTGCAAACACAAATTTTATAGAAATTACACATTCAAGATGCATATAATCAGCAGCAAATAACAGTGAACAGAAAACACATAACACGGCAAATGATAAAGGAGTTCACCCCTCTCTTGTGCTACATCTCCTGGTCCAGCTTCCAATGGATATTTTATATTGTTTGCTCAAAGTGATAAAAGACGTGTTGTACAATTCTCAAAATGCCAAATAGATGGCTCCAATGGCTTCAGGACGTCCTAAAACCCCTAGCTGGGTTTTTTCAGCACCTGATTTGGCCAAAAAATGAAGAAGATATGCTTCCTGGAAATTCCCCTTCAAACTTGTTGTCTCTGGATCGCCAAAATGCACCTTTGCATCCTCAACCTAGCCTCTATGCTCATATTTGTGCTAAAACCTAGCACCGGGCGCAACCACAAAACTGTGTGAACTATAGGATGGTTAGGGCGCACCTAGCCCCTAACCGCCAAGCCATTGGGCATGTGGCTTACCATACGACCGCACCCGAACATAACAAAGGTCCAAGGTTTAAACTTATGGAAACGCGCCAAGTGGCCAAGCGCACAGGCCTGAATTCATTTGAAAAAATGTGTGCGGGTAGGTGGTTATATGGTGGTTTATATGTGACCGGGGGCCAAGGTTTAGCCCCGGCCCGGACTGCGCCCCAAATCACAACATAATGCAATTCAAATAATTTTTAAACCATATAGTTGTTAAAAACCAATGGTGTGCGCACCAGTTGAGTGGCCCTAACCAAATCTCTTCCCCTGCCCAGAGGTCGCGGGGTCGAGTCCTGCCAACTACATAAATTTTAACCATTACCCAGGTGACACATGGAAGCCCTTGTTTGGGCCACATGTCACCAATTCATTCACCACCAATATGCCACATGTCGGATGTCGATTCATCCACATGTCTGCCACTCAACACCTGCCACGTGTCATATGGCCCTACCAACTCAGCTTCTGCCACATGTTGTACAGCCCTACCATGTCAGCATTCGTACAGACTGTACAGTCAGCGCATTTTTTTTTTGCCTATTTGACGATTTGAACATAATGTAATATCTCACTCATCCGACATCCGTTTGAACCCAAACAAGTTGTGTTGGGTTCGTGACAACGAGACCTATGCACCCGTTCGATTTGAAGCGACTCTGAGCACTTTGAATTTTGAGCAAAATTTGATCCCCTGGATCAGAAAATCACAAAATAATTAGGAGTAGAGATGTCATATTCAATGAGAATTTGATGTACAAAGATCAGTTGTAGGGAAAGAAATAGGAAAAAGAAAAATCAGAATAAATAGTGCTTGATGAGATCACTAAAAATGAAATTCCAATTGTACCAAAAAATCAAAATGTACAACAATAGGAGCAGCAGGTACCTCAAACTCCTGCAAGTGTTGTTAGAATATATACAAGGTTAAGTAGACCCTCTGAATGATACTCTCATTCATTGTATTATTTATTGTTGACTAATTCTGGTGAACTAGAATTTTATGAAAAGGCAATGCATGTAGACACTAAAAATAAGTGGGAGCAAGGTATGAAAGAGGAAATGGATTCCTTGGTAAATTAACAGACTTGAGATTTGGTTCAGTTGCATGCAAGAAAAAGAGCATTGCAGAATAAATGGGTTTACAAGTTGAAAAAAGAAGATGTAGGCAAAAAACGGTACAAGGATAGACTTCTTGTAAAGGGGTTTGTACAAACGAAAGGTATAGATTTTGATGAGATATTTTCTCCTGTTGTTAAAATGACTTCAATTAGGAATATTTTAAGTCTTGTGACAGTAGAATATTTACATCTTCAACAGTTACATATAAAAATATATTTTCTCCATGTGGATTTGGAGGAAAATATTTATATGCAGAAGCCACAGGGGTATGTGGTCAAAGGGAAGGAAAATTTGGTATGCATGTTGAAGAAGAGATTGTATGGGCTAAAGAAATCTCCCAGGAAGTGGTGTTTTAAGTTTGATAGGTTTATGAAAAAACAAGGTTATAGTATATGTCTTTCTGATCGTTGTGTTTATTTTAAAAAGCTAGAAAATGGAAGCTATATTATCTTGATAATGTATGTAGATAACATGTTTTTTGTAGGGTATAATATGTAGTTTATAAATGTTCCCAAGAAGAAATTATCTAATTCATTTTCGATGAAGGATTTGGGTGCTGCAAAGAAAATCCTTCGTATGAGAATAACAAGAGATATGAAAAATCTCAATTTGACATTGTCTCAAGGTGAGTACATAGAGAAGGTGTCAGAGAGGTTTAGAATGCAGAATGAAAAACCAGTTAGTACACCTTTGGCTAGCCATTTCAAATTAATCAAAGAAACATGTCCCAAGACACATGAGGAGATAGAATACATTGTTGGACAACTGAGAGGGGGGGGTGAATCAGTTGTTACCGTGCTTAAACAATTATGCTTCTTTTAAACTCTTTGCAGAAACACTGAATGATGATCACAATAATGCAGGGAAATAAACAATGGCACTTTCAGCATCATTCACATATATGAGAAACACAGAGACAAATATTTCCCGAGGAAACCCATACAGGGTAAAACCCTCTTTTTCTTTATATGATAAGTAATAGTTACAATCTTTACATTATCATACATATGTGCACCAACTCATAATGAGGCTACAACCTCAGTTTTGCAAGCTGCAACTTGCTGAGAGCACCAACTCTCTATTTTCTCTAGCACCCACTAGAAGGAAGCACCAACTCCCTAGTTTCTCTAGCACCAACTAGAAGGAAGCACCAACTCCCTGGTTTCTCTAGCACCAACTAGAAGGAAGCACCAACTCCTTGTGTTCAAGCACCCACTTGAACCTTTGAGGACACCAGTCCTCCCTAGCACCTCCCAACCACCCTGAATAATATAAATCTTTGCGACTGAAACTTATTACAGTGATATCATGTTCAACAATGGCTTACCAGACACATCATTGTTCTGCTGCATTTCGTTGCTCTTTTTGCCTCACTGCCTTCCTGCCCACTTGACTTGCACTGTATGTTCTTCCGATGTTTGTGCTCTGTGCGCCATGTCCATTCACTGCACAATTCCTCTTCTGTTCAATTCAGCTGTTGTGCTCTCCTCCTTCTTCACACATGAATCACCTTCAACAATAACAACCACAGCAACTCCAATAGCAACAGCAACCCATCTCTTCTCTGTACCATGTATTTATAACTTCTGTGCACCTTGTGCATGCAATGTTCGCAATGCCTCTGCATGCTGACTCAGCACCGTTATCCTCCACCTCTCGAGTGCTCTGTCTGATCATCATCTTGACTCTTCAGCTTCTCTGGTGGTTCACCCCACGTGTCCAGCATCATTGTATGTTATACTGAGATTCCTCAGCCTCTCTGGCAGTTTGAGACTCTTCATCTTCTCTGTGTCAGTTACAGGCCTCAATGCTCATCAGCTGTAAATTTCCTCCATGAACATCTTCATCCCTCTCAGAGACTCTTCACCTCCTCTGTCAGTCATCCCGAAGTGTTTTCGAGTCCTCTGGCAGAAACCATTAGTGATTTCTGGCAGTTACACTGTATCGTGCTACAGTTTCCCTCCGATCTTGTTCAAATTCATTTGCACCGTTGGATATGTAGCGAGAAAATATGGATGGCCAAAATCTGTGCTCCCAGATCTACGGTCGGGATTGGATTCCAGAGCCCCCTGCCATTCTATCTTTAAGCGGAGGGGGGGGGTCCAGAATTGGGCGCGCATCTCTCAAGCGGCCAGGATTAAAGCACCTAGATCAACGACGCTCAAGCGATTCCAGACCGCCTTTGCCATTCTGCCTTTAATTAAAGGGGGGGGGGTCTGGAATGGTGGGGTATCGAGGAAGGGCCCCATTCCTGTCATGTCACCTTTTGTATCGTTCTCCTCCCCACATGTCGTCTATTCTCCACCTGACCGTGCGCCAAGGCTCATTCCCTTTAGCCCCCCCTTGTCCTCCGACATCTGTCCATCTCCCAATTACCGAAACTCTGAACTGGTGTAAATCTGCTGACGTCACACATGGATTGACACGTGTTGAATACTGCCACGTGTCACACTGATTCGTGACTTACATGTGCCTGAAATGTTGAATCAGTCTGACACTTGTCATTACCTGGTTGTGCCACGTGTTCCTAGCTGACGTGGTATGCTGACGTGAGTCGGATCAACGGTCCAGATCACATCTTGATCTGACGGCTGCGATTAAATCACAAAATCACATATCGCGATTTCGGGATTCCTGTGGTTATTATTCTTTGACCTATTAAACTCTCAATCCGTGAAACTCCGAAATGTACTGAGATCAACGGTCCAGATCAGACCTTGATTCAATGGCTGTGGTTAAATCGCGATTTCACAATTCCTGTTGCATTGTTCCTTTTCCCTCTCCATGTCGTGATTCGCAAAACTCCGATATGGAGTTGGATCAATGGTCCAGATCTGATCTTGATTCAACGGCTGCGATTAAGTTGCGATTTCGCATATCGCGAAATCAGGATTTCTATGGATGATATTACTTGACATCTCCAACTCTCAATCCCCGAAACTCTGACATGGACTGGAATCAACAGTCCAGATTCAACCTTAATTTAAAGGCTGAGATTAGATTGTGATTTCAGATATTGCGATTTCGAGAGGTTAGGGAACATCGTTCCTTTGACTCTCTAGTCAGCGAATTGATGATCTATCCCCACGTGTCCTACCTGAAGATGGACGGTCCTCCTTCTTTCGGGATTTTGTGAGCCCTCTACTACTTGCACTTTAAAGAACGTCTAGGTTCTCCTTGATCCATCGGTGGTCGGACCTTACACTTGGATCTAACGCCCGAGATCTATCCTCCATATCTGCGCACTCCTCTTGTCTACATTGAGATCTGACGGTCATCGGGAATTTGGGATGGGATCCAACAATCACCGACACTTCTCCTCCAAGCTTACACATCCTTCTTACTTGGAAGAATTTCTAAGTGTCAAAGGCCTTGACCTTTGATCCACCTGTGATCCTAAGTATGTTATCTCTCTTGATCTTTGGTCATGAGTTAACCTCATCCCTGGTGCACACTTACGCACTGCATTCGACTCTGTGCTAATTATTCCTGAGCTTACGTTGTTCCTGTTTGTCCATCGATGCACACTCTGATCCTGCCATCTTCACTATTGTACTTGCCATCAATGACAAGAATACGCTACCTGTTAAACATTTGCCAACATACATGTCCAGGGTCCTTTATTCATCAACAGTTGGCAACTTTATGTATGTGATGGTTTGCACAAGACCAGATATTGCACATGCAGTGCGAGCTATGAGTAGGTATATGAACAATCCAGGTAAATAAATTTGGGAGGAAGTAAAGTGGATTCTCAGGTATTTTAAAGGTACTCCTACTCATGTATTATGTTTTGGAGGTTCAGACACTACTCTACAGGGATATGTTGATTCAAATATGCCAGGTGATAAATATAGTAGGAGGAGCACCACAGGGTATGTTTTTACTGTAGGTGGAACAACAGTA
This sequence comes from Picea engelmannii, assembly GCA_009831015.1. NCBI lineage: Eukaryota > Viridiplantae > Streptophyta > Pinopsida > Pinales > Pinaceae > Picea > Picea engelmannii. The sequence goes on from ML781799.1 coordinate 812,145, forward strand.
AGTTGGATTTCGAAACTACAAAATTTTGTTGCACTTTAAACAATATAGGAAGAGTATATTGTTGCTACAGAGGCTAGTAAAGAGATGATTTGGTTACAGAGGTTTATGGAGGAATTGGGAAAGAAGCAAGAGAATAACATGTTGTACTCTGACAGTGAGAGTGCCATTCATCTTGCAAAAAACTTAGCCTTCCATTCGAAGACTAAGCATATATATCTCAAGTACCATTCCATACGGTCCAAGGTGGAGTATAGTCCAAAAGGTACAACAACAGTGGAGTTGTTGTGATTAGTCTCCGAGTGGGATATTGTTGGTTGTGGAGCTTGATTATCTTATTGTTTTATAGGTCTTTGTTTTCACCCATGTTTATACCCCATGAAGACTGTACACCCCTCCACGCAAGGGGGTTGCAGGGGGGGGATTTCCCCCACTACAGGGTTTAGGGGGCTCATCCCCCCGACTAGGGGTCTAGCGGCAGGTGAGCCCTAGATGAGGGTTTGGGGGCCCATTCATTATAAGGTCACAGATATGACAGTAGAAATTATGTTAGGTTTTTTTTCCCTAGAAGGAAACCCTCTTTTATGAGGGAAATGTGTTGTGGCTATGAATCAATTCAAATATTGTATTATGAGATAGGATACTATGAGATAAAGAAGAGGAAGTTACAATGGACGTGTTATAGGTTGTATCATTTCAATTATTGGATAATAAAAAGGAATGACCTAGCAATTTCTCTGGTGGACATAGCCAACACTGGGCAAACCACGTATATATGTGTCTCTATTGTATTGTGTATCTTCTATGTTTTATTTCCGCATTTTTTTTATTTTATTGCTTCATGATCGTTTTTTTCTAACAAACTCATCATAGGCTCTCCCACCAAATTGCTTTTCAGATTCAAGTAATAGTCTGTGGAAAAATAATATATTGAATGGTTGTTAACGAAGGTGCCTTTACTTCCATTATGTCCATTTCATGTTTGAAATATATCTCCTCTCCAAATCTTGAACCATATAAAACCATGTTAAAGGTATTCGATGGACACATGTTCAGGTCTCATGGTATCATCACCATGTTTCTCATTGAGTTAAGTGGTAATACTATCTCCACTGAAGTGGAGGTGGCCATTATCCCTCTAGATTATAATGTTCTACTTGATCACACTTGGTTCTATGAGATGACATTTTTCATCTCTTCATTGTTTCAGGTCCTCCACTTTCTTCATCAATGAAATATCGTCACTATCGACCAACTTGCATCCTACACCCTAGAATTAGGACCAATGCGGGTTCCAATGTACCCTTTGTCAGTGACTCCAAGATTTATTATATGAGTGTTGGTCTAGGGATGTTCAAATATTCCTCCTTGATTGGTACATTTACACTTCGCCCCCCGCCTCCTTCTTCCAATGTTTCTCCTATCAATATGATCTATTCTTTACTAGTGAATCCATCAGATCTCTTTATCCTTGGGTGGTACCTCATCTAAAGGAAGTCAAGTATTATACATCTAGAATGTCACTCAGCAATTGATATTTCCTATCAAGAGATCCAGTTAGCATTTGTTGACACTAATTCAAATCTCCAACAAGATGTGGAATTCGATCAATATTTTGGTCCTTCATGGGTCCTCACTCCTCCTCCTTCTTCGCATGACTTCCTAGAGGATTTACCATTTGATGGGAACCTCATGTAAGTCATGGATTCATTTGATATGCCATGGGATGGCATATACCATCACACTTTAATTCTTTCCAATTCATAATAGTTGGAGGATGACATTAAAAATCATGCCATTCCTGGTAATGTTCAATGGTACTAATCTCCCAGTATGATTCATGATGTATTTTCAGGGAGGAATTTGGAAAAACAAAATTGAAAACAACAACCATTTACATTTCACAAAATCCAAGTGTCATGGAACACATCCTAATAGGTGCAAATTGTTCCCCCTAGAAAATTGAACTTTATACTTTTGTATTCAAATAATTTTTCAATGTGTTTTATTGGTCCTATGAAGAAATTCTTAGTACAAACCCTCAAATAATCAAGCATAAATCAAAACATATGATGGATCCAATCCTATTTGGAAAAATATCCAGCCAGTAAACCCGAAGAAAGTTGTTTCCACCATGAGATAGATAGAGCAAATTCTTCGTATCCAATTTGTCTATCTAATTCCCTTGACTGAATGGTTATCCAATGTCATTCTAGTTGCCAAGAAACAGGGCACTATTAGGGTCTATGTCGATTATAGGGATTTGAACAAGGCATGTCCTAAGGATAATTATCCTACCCCATTCATTGTTTGAATTATTGATGAATGTTCAGGAAGTGAAATATTTGTGTTCATGGATAGTTTCTCCAATTATAATTAGATCCAAGATCAAACCGGAAGATCAGCACAAGACTGCCTTTATTTTTCCTTGGTGTAAATTTTCTTATCGAAAATTTATATTTGATCTTAAAAATGTTGGAGCTACATTCTAGTGGGCCATTTCATATGCATTTCATGACATAAAACATATTGTAGAGGCATACTTGTAAGATTTGGTTTCCCTTTCCAAGTGGCATGCAGATCATCCTAGTCACTTGTGGTACATTTTTACTAGATGTTGCTACTATTAAATTTCTTTAAACCCACATAAATGAATCTTTTGTGTGGTCTCTAGGTGCTTGCTAGGATTCATTGTATCCAATTATGGGATCATGGTCAATCCCTTCAAGTTGAGGTGATTTTTCATTTTCATCCTCGTACTATTAGCCAACTCCAAAGTTTTCAAGGGAAGGAAAACTTCTTGCATAGATTTATTGTTAACCATGTTGAGATAACGAAAGATTTCATGAACTTATTGAAGAAAGGTGTTCCTTTTGTTTGGGATGATCAAGAACTATATTCATTTGACACCTTGACAAAGGCCTTGATGTCAATTGGCTTATTGATCCCTTATAACTATGATCAAGACTTGGTTCTTTATTTCACCGCCTTTGAGTCTACCATCAACATGGTGCTTGTCCAAGAAGAAAATGTGAAAAATGAGAATGTGATATACTACCTCAGAAAAGTTTGTGTTATTTCCAATATTCAATATTCACATGTAGAGAAGTTGGTCTTGGAAGTTATTCACGTTGTCCAACGTTTACAACATTACATACTCTTGCAAAACACAACTATTAATTTCGTTGCCAACCTGATGTAGCACATCTTGAGCCATCAATTCATTTGGGGAAAATACTCAAAATGGATTGTTATCTTACAAGAGTTTGACCTAGAGTTTGTCTCCTCAAAGTCTAAGAAATATCCATTTTTCACTGAGTTGATGTATGAACTTCCCTAAGTCAATGATGAACCCATGGATAATGAATCATTTCCATATGAGTTCTTATTTCTCATCGACTCATCTGATCCCTAGTAAGGGGATGTAATAATATATCTCCAAACCCATCATTTTCATCCTCAACTATCGCATGATGAGTGCCATTGGCCCACCGCATTCACCATTGGGCTAGGAACTACCTCATCCTTGATGATACCCTTTATCATCATAGGTTTGATTTAATCTTACGACATTGCCTTATCCATCAGGAATCCGAGAGAGTTCTGAATGATTTCCATGCTAGATCATGTCATAGTCACCTCTCTAGGTTGGCCACTACCCATAATATTTTGCATGCAGGATACTTTCGGCCCATGATCTTCAAAGATTGTATGCATGTTGTCCAAAAGTGGCACCCTTGTCAAATATTTACTCAGAAAATGCACATTGATCTTACTTTGTTACATTATGTACTTTTCCTCAATCCTTTCACCAAATGGTGGATTCATTTTATGACATGTAAGCCTAACTTGGCTAATGGTCATGGATAGATCATTTTGGCCATTAACTACTTCACCAAGTGGGTTGAGGCCTTGCCTACATTTTCTAATGATGGAACCATTGTCACTTTATTCTTATTCAATCATATTATTGTCAGGTTGGTGTTCCTAAGACTATTGTGACAGATCATGGGTCTCTTTTTTGAAAAAACAATGATGACCGAAATAGATGCCAAGTTGGGTTTTTGTTATGAGAACTCAATGCCCTATTATCCTCAAGAAAATGGTTGATTCAAAGCTATAAATTGTGTCCTAAAAACCATGAACCAAACACTACTAGGTAAACATAAGACTAATTAGAATCTTATTCTATTTTAGACATTATAGGTGTACCAAACCATAGTCAAGAGTATGACTATTATTACACCATTTCAACTTGTTTATGGTCTAGAGGTAATCCTACCAATTGACTGTGAAATTTCATCGTTGAAGCTAGTCGTGGAACTCTTTCTTGACACCTCCATTAAGGAAGAACTTCTCTTGTATTTGTCTCGTCTTGATGAATAACATCGTGATGTTTCATTGGCCAATGAGACTCATAAGAAGCATGTGAAATATCAATATGACAAATCGGTCCGACCTTGTGTCTTTTCAAAGGGTGACTTGGTTTTGGTTTATGACCAGGACCATGACACATTAGGAACAGGTATATTTGAAACCCTTGGCATGGTCATTATATTGTTAAATTTTTATTACAAAAAGGGGCCTATGATTTAGTTGAGTATGATGGAAACCCTCTTTGGGAGCCTTGAATTGGATCTACCTCAAAACGTATTAATCTTAGGCCACCTGGATGCATGATGCTTTGTACATAATGTATTTTTATATTTTAGAATGGCATGTTTTTCTTTTATGTGTGTGGTTTGTCTCAATTCATTTCATATCACGATTTATACTTGATTTGTAGATGTCAACATCCACCTCGATCTATGTAGGAATTTGTAGATGGTTCTAGTCATATTACCTAGAACATTTCTTCCGCTGGTTGGTTGATTTTATCACCCACTAAAAAACTGGTGATTTCAGGGGTTATATGCATTGGTCCTACAACCAATAGAATTGTATAATATAGTGCATTCATTAAACTCTTGTTCGAGGATCTTGCTCTCGAAAAGTTGGATTCATAGCTAGTGGTTTCTCAATTGAATAAGATTTATCTTTTTTGAAGTCATATGTTACTTTGCAAATATTTGAGGGTTCTTCTTCTCGAAAGGTACTTTGATTATATTTACTACCAACATATTCCAAGAATATCTAATGCATTGGATGATTCATTGGTTAATTATGGTCTATATTGGAATTTGTCACATTAAATCATTTTCAAACAAATAAAGCATGTATGAAGGTCACCAATGTCATTCTTCTCCTCCTCGAATGACTCCTCATTTCTACTTCTGTAGTAGGCTCGGGCCCATCCAGTTTTTATTATCAATCCCACATCTGTGCAGAACACCAAATTGCATTATTTATGCTACATCAATAAAAAAATACATCTTTTAAAAACCCAACAACATTATAAAATTTGAAAACTTTAAAAAACAAATTTCCACAAGTCTTACCAAGAGGTCCCCATTGTTCTCTAGGGGATAGTGGGATCTCTGGGCCCCGATGAAATTCCATGATCTCATATGGAAATTCCTCCATGGCCACGATACACTAATCCCACTAGTCGATCCACACAGGTCCAAGACGACTCTCCACCCTTCCACCCACATATCGCACCATACAGTAGGTCCATTGCAACATCCTCATGTCTATGGGCCTTATATGTGGTGTAATCACCTAAGGCCTCATTATTGGGATCCTCTCTAAAACAAATGTGACTGGAATCATGCCATAACCAAAAAAAAATTGTTTCCCAGTTTTCCACCTTCTCAACTAGCCCTTCAAGTTACTCAGAAAACTTGAACTTCGGTTAAAAACCATAGGATCAAGGCATGCCAGTGCATATTGGATGCGCCCTTTGGAAAATAAATGTGGGGATGTTGAACCTACCTCCCAATTAATTGAAACAAATATTGTCAACAATGAAAGATCCATCATATCCTTGATAGGGATCTTATTGTTTGGTCTTCTTTCCCCCAGGCGATAGAATTCCTCAATATAGTCCATGATTGACTAATTAGACCCACCCAAAAATCCTGATGGTACCACTAATGCTCCAAAATGTGATCGTACAATGATGAATTAGATGTAATCTACTTCAATTTTCAGTTGGTTTCTTCATACCACAAATCATTATTGGTTAGGTTGTCAAAACTACACTAGGATGTCTAAAAATTGTGGTTGGGACCTCATATTCTAGCATCTAAAGAATTTCAATATCCCACAGTCCAATAGTGCAACAAACATTTGTTCATCTCCCATTGCATCCAAATAGTTGGACTCACGATCGTTTTCCTTCCACTCAATCATGATGGTAAGGTATTCTAGACAATGCAAGCAATACCTCCCATTAGACAAAATAAAAAAAAAATTGTGAGCACGTGAGATAGATCTAAAAACATTCATGGCAGACATGCTTGACCAGTTGGTACTAGAGTGACTGGTGGTGGGATTTCTTAATGCAAACACACGACCAGTCACTTCCCATCAAAAGGACATCCAATGATCGCATAGATCACCTTCTTGTGGGCTCTCCCAAAAAGATTTCGACAACTCAAACATCATAAAAGTACAATGAAATAAAAGAGGAGGGACTCAAGATTTGCCTAGCACTAACGCTCTAGAATTATGAAAATTGAATATCCCATAATATACTCTAGAAGATCTAGGAGGATGAGGGTTTTCACCAAAATCCTTCTATTTTTACCAATGGTAAGTGTGAAAATGGCTAACTTTCATGTCACCCTTGAACATGGGGTCTATTTGTGTCATTGTCTTACAATTGGGTTATAGCTTTCCTAAGAGTCGTATACCATCAACATGATTCATATACAACTCTAGTTGGTTACTCTTCGAATAATTATGGATATTTCTTCAGTGCCTCATCTGTTGTTTCACTATATCAGTGGTTTTGTTGAGTCAATTCTTCCAAGGCATCATTATGTCGTGTTATATGTTCAAGGGAAGTAAACCTAAGTCAACCATTTGGTGTCTTATTGACCATTTGAGTCAGCCATCCCTATGTCAGTTGTACTTGGTGATTCTATCTCTTCACATCATCTCTTGGTGTATGTTTCATGTCGATTGATGGGGGATACATTAAGTCCCTCGTTAAATGGATCTCTTCCTATCGACTTCAGCACATTATCTAGGAGACGGATCTAGAAACTAACTAGTACATTGGAGCTTGCAGTCTTTAGTGACAGACTTCCTTGTGAACAACAGTGGGTTTACATCATTGAATCCTAATCAATTGATTATATGAGTTTTTTATAATAGATCCTCTATTCACACTCACTAGATTGTACTATGTACCTTCAGGTCCATTTTCATCGTTTGTGGTTCCCCTCGTGTCTCTTAATGGTATACTTCAATGACCAATAATTTAAAGGTTTCTACCATGCTCGACATCAACTGATTTATTTTCAGGTTTTAGAACCGACAATAATACTATGGTTGAGGAAGGGTTGTTTGACCCTTCCTTTTCATCCTCATATATGTTAATACTATACTTGAGGAAGGATCAAACAACCCTTTTTCAAGCTCCCCTTGCATATAAATGTTAATCTTGAGGAAGGGTTAGTTAACTCTTCCTAAGGCTCACCCTAGACATGAATATTATGCTTAAGGAAGGGTTGACTAACCATTCCTCAAGCTCCCCATCAACATGATTAGTAAGATTGAGGGAAAGTCAATCAACCCTTCATGGGGCTCCCCTGCAACAAGAATAAAATTATCAAGACAACAAAATATTATTTGATATAGGTTTTTGTAATTGTTATGAACCATCATTCATTTTCATAATTCTTTGGTGGAGACATCATGCTAACATTGACCACCTCATAGTTATCTCCTCATTATAAAATTGTTTTGGGCTTTTGGAGCTAGAGAGTTAGTAAATAATTTGTATATGGGACAAATAAAAGGATTTTTATTATGTGTGTTATCAAATAGTTTAATATATCACCACTATACACTATGCTCATTTTTTAAAATAAGTGGTTTGATGGGTGTTCTATATGCACTAAAAACACACTAAAAACCCTCAATTAAATTGTCAACCCAGGGTACGTAAACTTGGAGTTGTTGCAATATATATGCAAGTAGAATGGATGGTAGTAGTATAGTCTAACTAAGGAAGTGGATATCTAAGGGATAATCTACTCAAGCAAGGACTACTAATGATCAAACTCTACTAAACAACTCAAACTATGTACCCTAAGTAATCTTTGAACGAAGGATCGATGGATAGTTCTAAGAAAGCAAATGGAAACCCTACTTAAAGAAAACTAGTTCATTCATAACAATAAGAAAAAGCAAACTATTCATCTAATAAGAAAATAACACCATCAAACTACTTGTAATTAACCTACTTAAATTCAATAAGCAACTATCATGTGAAAGCAAGTAAATAAACAAGCAACTACATTATCAAAGCAGGAATAGACAAGTAAGAAACTAACCTATTAAAGCAATTAAACAACTAACTAACCTAGGATAACTTCTACAGCAAGTAAACTAATTAAGATTACTCAATAAGCAACTAACTAAGCTAAGAGACAAGTGAACTCTATTCTTAATTTAAATTTCACAACTATTTCTAATTTACAAAAGGAAATCTACTAAATTAAAAGCATTATGATAATAAAAGAAATTAACAACTAATCTTTAACCTATGATAAGAAAATTATCCTTTAACCTACCAAAGCAAAAGACTATCTATCCTACAAAAGCAAGGAAACTATCTCTTAAGATATGAAAGAAAGAAAACTATCTTCTAGTCTATGAAAACTCAAATATATTGTTGATGGTTGTGTGACTGTCTCTGGTGTCTTATAATATCACGATGGCACTTAACAATGAAATATAATTCAAGAGGGATAAACTCTATATTGACTTCAATAGAAAAGTGAAAAGTGTGAATTAGGAAATCAAGTCAGAACTTAGCCATTATGAAAACAACATCAATTACCTTGCATATCCATGTGACTATTACTCATGCATTAACCATCAAAAGTTATAAAGAGATTATGCTATGAAATGCAATTGCACTCTATACTACGTAAGCAAATTCATACTATACTAAATTCAATCATTAACTACAAATTGAAATTGCAACCTTAATCTAAGAAAGAAATTGCATGAAGGAAGCTAAACTAGTTCTATTTGACAATTCAATTTGCAAAAAGAGAAAATACTCATAAACAGAAGTTAAACACTACTTCAGCATATGACAAGTAAGAAAATGAGAAAACTAAATGGAAAATTAAATAAGCAAATCTAAGTAGCAACTAGATAGACAAACTAGAATTGAAAATGAAAGACTAGTGACTATCCATCCACCAAAACCCTGTCAAATAAATCATGAATTAAAAACTTTGTTTTAAACTCTATTTTTATCATCTATTTCAGCATAAAAGAAAACTTATCCATCATCTACTTATACACGGGGTTAGTATCTAATCTTGCAAGCTTGCTTCTACTAACTAAAGAGTTATTGCATATTAACAAGATTTTTCAGAATAACCTGCAAAACTAAATTAAACCAATTAAATCATGAACAACAATTTATCCAACAAAGAAGAAAAATGACAATTCATGTATAGAAAATAAATAAAAAGACAACTACACTATTCAATTCACAAGAAAGTTCATTAGATAGTCACCCAGCAAGTTATGGTTACTCTTTAAAGGCGAACCACGAGCTTCAACAACACAAATTTACCATTAAAACTAAAAACACATTCTTTACATAGTTTTGGCAAAATGAAAATAGGAAAACAGAGCTAAAATAGTTTTTTTCTAACTCTCTATTTCTTAACAATTGTCTGACCACCAAGGTGGTATTTATAATTTTACAAACTGAGAGGTCGACCACTGGAAGGGTTGACCTTCTCTAAAAACAACAAATCGCATTTAATTCTCTCTACCTATCGGTGGCTTATAGAAATAAGGCGAGCCAATAATCGCCCAACATAACAACCCAAATCGAGTTGTCAAGAGTTCAGTAGCTGGAGGCCACGAGCAAAAGAAAAACCCATGTCTCTGATTTGCCCATCGTTGGCTGCCAATATGTTAACCGCCAAATCGCCCATAGTTTTTATGCAAGACGGAGTGCCAGATGGAGTACTGGACGAAGTGCCGGATGGAGTATCGGATGAAGTGTCGAAAGCAAAAACAAGCTGCGATTTTTCCCTATGACACGCAAAACACGAATTAGTTTCCTGGGATCATAAAAACATACTAATTTAAACTCAAAATCATCGCAAAACATGAATTATGCATACCTGGTGTGAATCATAGAGATTTGACACAAGAGCTCTTCAAAAACTCTTCAAAACAAGAAAAATGCATATACACATTCAGAAAAAAAAAAAAAAGATCTGATTAATGTCATGAAATAAGTCATATCACTGGCCCAACATTACCCCCACACCTAAGATTTTGCAGATCCCACTGCAAACAAAAAGAAATTTCCCTTCATTACTAAACTTGCGAAGGAGGGGGTGGATTAGCTTTAGAATCTTCTCCCTCTTGCCCGGGGGATTTTGTATTGGGCCTTTTATGATTTTTCAATTGCATCCATAGACTATTACTGGTGGCAGTCATATCATCAACCAAATGCTATAGAGAATTCATCTTGGCTTGTAGGACAATGTTATCATGGCGTAAATGACAACTCAGTGTTTCATGCTATCTAAGTTTGAATTGGAGGGTTTGGAGTTTTGGGAGGATGTTGATGACATGTGAGGAATCCTTGATATGTATATTATACCCTTTATCCTTTAAACCATGCAAAACAACAATTTTACCTTTTCAAAATTAGTTCCAAAAGTGATTTCCCATAAGCGCAACAATTCTAGCCTGGTGAACTTATGAAAAATAGGTATCAATGTGACACCTGTCAATACAAGACAATAACTCCTGTGTAAACCCTGAGAGAGATTTTTGTTTTTTAATATGTCCTTGATAAAAACCTCTCTTGGTTTTCAAAAATTAACTTCCAATTGTTAGGAAAACACGAAAAGAAAACATGACTAAAATAGGAAAAACAGAGTGTTTTATTTTCTGAAAAACTAGGCCTCTAAGAGAATTGAATATATCCGAAACCATAACGTATATTTAAAAAAACAGAGGTTATTGTTTTTGGATATTTTATGAACATAAACCTCCTCCAGGTTTCAAAAATAATTTCTCATTTGTTCATAATCCAAACTTCAAGTTGGGTACTCACAAATTACATAAACACGACGTACTCTCGGTAGAAACACAGTGTGGTCTTTGAGAGGGTTTTTGGAGGCCTTCCCAGAGGATTTTTGGGATGAAATTGGTATGGTTGGAAATTGTATGATTTCGGATACACAATGGAACCATCAAGCACTGCAAATGCCTTCTCCAAACCTCTGAAAAACTGACTTGAAGTCAAGTTGTCCAAATGTGCATAAACCCTCCTATAACGACTGTATTTGGGGAATTTATATCAAATAATAACACTCGTACATAAAATGAAGGATGTTTTTTTTCTTATTCTATTATTGACAAAAACCTCTCTCACTTTTGTCAAATTCATAAGTAGAACTTTGACCAAGACAATCATTTGAAAATTTATGACAAGGAATGATGACATGACCATGATGAAAATTTATGACCTTGGATGAGTGGAGGGAGTAGTAAGGACACATAGACACACCAATCACCATTTTACAACCAAGATATGTCAAATTTTATTTGAGAATTTTATTTTGAAAATATAACAATTTGACCTAATAACCCTATCAATCACATGAAAGAGTAAATTTGATTACTGGTGACTGAAAGAACTGATAGATACTAACAAAAGTCTTGGTTTGTACTGGTAGGCATGGTGAACGGGAGAATTTTTATTTCTTTTCATTGATCTGTAACAATTCAAACAATTCTTCCTCTTTTCATAAGCTTGTAATACAGATGGTAGTAAGTGTTTATCAGTTGTTATCGCTTTGTATTTGTCACAAAGGATAGTTACGTATAAGCATGCAGAGGAAGCTTATAAAACACACAATGATGTCAGGAGTATATAATTTATCATACCGATACAAACAATTGTTGATATAATATCCCAAGACATTGTAAAAAGACAGTATGACAGAATTTTGACAGAAATCCTACTTTCTCTTCTCATGGGTTTGCTATACAAATGGGTAGTGCTTAGTGTTTTGTTTAGCTCAGGAAACTCCCCCAAGACTGAATATATGGCAGGTCCTCGGGCCATGAATTAGAAATAGGCTTCTTGGTCTTTACTATTTTTAGAGGGGGGGTTGGCAATAGGCTTCTTGGTCTTCTTTCCCGATAAGGTTGCAGGGGTATCAACAAGTTTCTTGGAATTTTGGTCTGGTAAAGGAATAGCTTGAGCATGAGGGTTTGGGTGGAGTAACAGTCCCTAGATCAAGAGTCTTATTTCTAGTCTTGATTGCAATATGAGGGTTTGCAAATTGGTAAATGAACTCATCCCACATTTTTCCCTGTTTTTCCAACTCGGCTAAGACAAGTAGTTTGATAAGGCCATGGTGAAATAGGATGTTATGGGGATTAGTTACATTCTTCCTTACTTGGGAAGACATTTTCTCGAGACTCTTTAATAAGTAAAAGGGAATATTCAATGGCTTATTAAATTGAAAGTGATCTAATAATCGAAAGTGACAGGCTTTAAAGATGGAATATCTACCTTCACATGTAATCAATCTGGTGATGACTATGAGAGGGTTGATTAGCTCCTCTTTTATCCACTCCTTGGAGTATCCCTTAGCTCCATAGATGTTTTGAAATTCGATTTTGAAAACCTTGTTATAGCTTTATCTTGGCAACTGGTGGTGTTTAAACCAGCGGTCTCCAACTCTTGGGAGCTTTGTGGCTGAGGCAATTGATTCTTCAGAGACCACGAACATAGTGAATAGGAGCAGAGGCAGGCTAAGAGTGTTCCATTATTATTTGTTTTTCCATCATGCTCACACAATCCATTCCTCTATCTTGCATTCTATAAGGCATGTAATCATAACTCTGTAATGAACAATTTGTAACGAAAATAAACCAATTAAGTGGTTTGTTAAGAAAATGTACAACAGTTTATAACACAGAGGGAATTATCATTTCAAAGAAATAAAATGACTGCTGATGTAATAACCTGTATCATGAAAACAATACACATCAAATTTTACAAAGATTTACTTCTTCTAGGCAATGTTATCATTTGTCAACTCATGAACCCCTCCCCTACACCTAAGTATTGTGACACCTCACAATAAAAAATATAGGAAACCAGTCAGTTCTCCCAATAGCCAAAGATTTATAGCTTGTTAAGTGTAGAGATAAATTTCATAGATTGGTCTGACAAGACTATTAAAAGATGGCCCCACCTATAGGATAAGAGATCCTATATATAGATAAGAAGAGATAGGCAAGAGAGTTTCAATATAGTCTCAGAGTTAGTTCCCAATGGAAATTTTATGGAGTTCATTAACCTTAGCTTAACCATACATACTTCATGTCAGATTTGTCTACAAGTAATGTCGTACATCAGGACAAGTTTAAATTTATTATTTTTTTTTGTCAGATTATCATCCTCGCTAGGTAGAATGCACCACTGCGAGAAAGCATGTTCAGTACTCTGGTGGATTTACCTAGTCATACCATAGGCTGGTACCCGCTTCTAGCAGACCTGTTTAGTATCCCAGCGGGTTAGCCTCTTACACCCTCATAGACTGGCCCTCCATCTTTTAAGATTTTAGTATAAGATTTCTTTATGCAAGAAGATGGGGGGACAACTCTGAAAACAATTTTTTCTTTCTTTTTATTGGGATGGTATTTATGTTGGAGGATGGCTTTTTGTTATATATATTCCTTAGTGATTGTCCTGATGTAAGGGGTACTTAAGAGGATGTAGCCTATCTAAAGATATGATATAATCAAGTATTTTAGTGTGTAGTGGATGGTACCATTGGGAAATAACAGAAAGGTATCTTTAGGCTCAACTCACTTTCTTCTTTTGTAAGTTATTGTGATGTTTCCATGACTAACCGCTAATCAGACCTCCTTGTCACTCTATAATAAAGATAMTTTACTTACTTACTCAGGTTTCTTGGGGAAACTGTACGATAGACCTCTAAGCTTGATGGTTATGGTATCACTTCCTTATACAGTGGTGAAGGTTTTCAAGAGCAACTGCTTCTTAAGATGCCTTGAGAAAAAGAAGATGAAAATGTTTTTCAAAAACATGGCTAACTACAACAAGTCATTATTCATTTGATGCTTAGCAAACAACAGGGTTCAAGTATAGCAATGTTTTGAAGAAAATATCTTCTTTTATATCTCCTTGAAATTGTCTACTCCTGGTGAAATAAATACCTGCAGAAATCTCTAGGACTATTTGTCAAAAACCACACTCTAAAATATCAAAAAATAATAAGATCAATGATATCAAGTCACTAGAACATGTATCTCATAGTTCTTTTATTAAAAAGAAAACGTAAAATGAGGCTGCATTAGACTTTAAGCTAAACTAACAACATCCAGCTTTTATTTATTATCCTACCCTACCTAAAAAGAATGGAAAATATGTATTCAAGTGTAAGAACTTTTCCAATGTAACCATGTGTGAAGCAAGATAAGAAACATGCTCATATCCACATATAAAAAAGTTAACATGGTGATTACCTGGATATGAAGAACCAGGCAACCTACTTGTTTTGGCATCAAAAGGTGTTGAAGAAGAGAATATTATTGTGGCCTGATGACCTCTTGAAACCAAATTTCAATGTAATCTTGATGTTCATCAACAGTAATTTCTATCCTCTCCTTCATCATGCTATGCAAATCCTCTTCTTCTGGATGATTGATTTCTGAAGTACATAAAGGATCTGTTGAGATGGATGTTGAGAACTCCTTAATCTCAAGTCTTAATGATTTCTCTCCACTGGGTGTAGTCCATAATTTTTCAGCTTCCTTCGCATTTTGGCAAGGAAAATCATTTTGTAGCTCATAGAACCTTGATTCTTCTAATATTTCCAGAGAGGTAGATACACTTTTGGCTACTGCCAAAATATGTTCTTCTTGAAAAGAAGAAATCCCGGCTGTTGGTAGGATTTGAAAAAGTTCCCTCAAGCTAATGGTTGCTTCTGAGTTCATCTTGTCATTTGATAAAACTTGGTTCACACAAAGATGATGTCCACAAATTTAGGATATCCTGATGGTGGTAAGAAAACAAAGGTTGTATATTTTGGTTCTGCGGAAGGCTCGAGTGGTATTGCCTCCCGTCCGACTATTATTGATGCTTCAATTTCTTGTTTTGTAGTGCTCCTTGTTTTAGTCTCTTCAGAGACTACTTTAGCTCTTTGGGTTGAGCTAACTCATGTTTTTCAGTATCAGTCTGCAGAATTTATGAGTGGAACGTTCCTTCCCCCAAAAAGGTCTGAAGGAACCTTGGTTGAAAGATATGATTTAGATTTAATGTATCTACCTTTTGGGTCTCTAGGTCTGTTCATGAATGCAAACAAAAACAAAAACAAAAACTACTATTAGCTTTGGGGGAGCCTACAATAGCAGATGTCCAGGTTCTTACCTCTCGTCTTAAAGTTCCCCCGCCACCAATCTAATGATAAGGTTTTAGAAATGATCTATTTCCTAACTATTTTCTACCTTGAGACAACTCCCTGGCAATGGCGCCAAAAATGATGGGTGTTCTATATGCCCTAAAAACACACTAAAAACCCTCAATTAAAGTGTCAACCCAGGGTAAGTAAACTTAGAGTTGTAGCAATATATATGCCAAGGTAGAAGGGCTGGTAGTAGTATAGTCTAACTAAGGAAGTGGCTATCTAAGGGCTAATCTACTCAAGCAAGGACTACCAATGATCAAACTCTACTAAGAAACTCAAACTATGTACCCTAAGTAACTTTGTCTTCGTTCCACCAATGGTTGGACGAGGTCGCGATGGTGGCTTCCGCGGTCGAGGTCGAGGCATGCTCCAAAGTCTGAGAGTGCTCAGGAGAAATGGCAGCAAATGTAAAGTCATCATAAGTCGTGGTTACTCTTCAAAGGTGAACCATGAGCTTCGACAACATGAATTTACCATTAAAACTAAAAACGCAATATTTACACAATTCTAGTAAAATGGAAATTGGAAAACAGAGCTAAAATTGTCTTTTTGTAACTCTATATTGATTAACAATTGTCTAACCACCGAGATGGTATTTATAAATTTACAGACTGAGAGGTCGACCACTAGAAGGGTTGACCTTCTCTAAAAATAGAAAATCGCATTCAATTCGCTCTAACTGTCAGGGGCTTCTAGAAATAAGGTGAGCCAATAATCGCCCAACATAACAACCCAAATCGAGTTGTCAAGAGTTCAATAGTTGGAGGCCACGAGCATAAGAAAAACCCATGTCTCTAATTCTCCCACCGCTGGCCGCCAATATGCTAACCGCCAAATCGCCCATAGTTTTTGTGCAGGACGAAGTGTCGGATGGAGTACCGGACTGAGTGTTGAATGGAGTATCAGGTGGAGTGTCATATGCAAAAACGAGCTGTGATTTTTCCCTGTGACACACAAAGCATGAATTAGTTTCCTGGGATCATAAAAACATACCGATTTAAACTCAAAATCATCGCAAAACATGAATTATGCACACCTGGTGTGAATCATAACGATTTGACACAAAATCTCTTCAAAAACTCTTCAAAACAGGAAAAACGTATATACACATTCAGCAAAAAGGATCCAATTAATGTCATGAAATTATTCACATCACAGGCCCAACATGGTTGCTAACCACAAGCTCCCCCTCAACTAAAGACAACATGCCCTTGTAGTTCTTAACATCCCTAATCCTTCTCATTCTATTATATAAATTGAATGTTTAAATTCAATACATTGACAACTAGAGAGTTGGAAATATATCATCAAAGTTACTAAGCTTTCTAAATACATGGTTGAATCTACGATGATCCTTTAACATTGAAATTGGCATAGACTTGTTAGTGATATGGTGGATATGTACTAGTCCTATAGCCTTTGATTAGAAAAAATTGTGAAGTATTATACAATATAATCGAAGGCTCTATGAGGGAAAAAAAAAACATTAATCAAGATCATTTTGGTCCCTCCTTTACATATTATAGTTAATACTCGGGGATAAAACTCATGATGAAAAAAGGCTCATTTTTATAACAATTACTTTCTTTATTTTTGTACAAATTTCTGTGACAATTGTAGTAAGTGAGAAAAAATAGTGATGATGCTAATAATCATAGTTTGAGGTGCTACATGAGATCGTAAATACTATTTTTCCTAAGAAAAATAAAGAAATAAACAAAATAATCATAAATTTCATTCATATAGAAGGAAAAGTAAATTTTTTATATGCTTCAGCATTGCAATGTCTTCCACCAGAATGATATTACAACAAAACTATCAAAATGGTCGAGTCAACATAATACTTAGGCATGGGCCCTTACATATTATTTTCAAAGAGATTGCACATACAATACTACTATTGTTTAGCAATAAGTTTCTAGCATATTTCAAGAATCAAGAGATGGGCCATCATGTACCTATCCTCTCTCTCCTTTGATCTGATTGGTTTTTATTATTATCTATTAGATATTAGATGGATCTATTAGTCATTAGTAATCTTTTATTTGATAAATTGTAATGTTTTACCTCATAAAAATGCTTGAAACTAGGGAGATTCTTCTAAAACGATTAGGAGATTTTTTTGAAAAACTAGCAGATTATTTAAAACAATATTGGCTTGTAGGGAGTGTATAAGTTACTATAATTGGTATAGGTTTAATTTGTTGAACTTGTGTTTTTTTGGAGTTTTGAAGATAAAACAAATTTAGAAGATTTTTTTTTAAATATATTAGTATATAAAAAAAATTATAAATTCAATTATCAAGCTAATATATGGTGATTAAACAAAATATGGTTACTTTAAGCTATTTAATAGCTATAATACACTTCAATTTATTAAAAAAAACCTCCTATCTATAATTTATGGATAAAATTTGATACATTATCCATATACCCTATAAGCCATGTTGTTAAACTAGATCTATTGCAAACACCTCAATGAATATATAAATTCCTTTTCAACACAACAATGTGTATAATTTTAATTATGTTTTCTTCACATTCATTTACCATCCAGTGATTTAGCTGCAAATCCTAATTCAAGATCATTTGTATGAAGAATAATTATTTGTGAAAATTTATAGCTTGACTATGAAAAGAATTCTAACATCCATATGTGCATGTATGGTTGTGTAACAACCTTAGTTAAATAATTGTTTAAGGTTTATCAAGTATAACTAATTAAATAATTAATTGTTCTAATGTGTATTAGTTAAATAATGATTATTTATTAATAATATTAATTATTTATTTATTTATTTATTTATTTATTGTTTAATATATGTTGATTAATTAATTAATTAATTAACTCATTTAATGTTTGGGTAACGAATTAAAGGCTTAATAATTTTTAATTTATTTAATAGAAAACTTAACGTATGAAGGGATAAGGGATTGTATGGAGGGATAAGGTATTAAATGGAGGGATAAGGTGGGTGGCATTGAATGAAGGGAGGAGGCGGTGAATGGGAAGGAAGATATGAGGGGGCAGAGGCATTTAGGAGAAGGACTTTTTGAAATTTTTGGGAAAGGAAGCATTTTTGAGATTAGGGACTGTATTTTCTGGTTTGGAGTTTGGGTGGACTATTACAGGGGAGCATCGGTTGCTGGGAGTTTTGAGCTCGGGGGCCAGGAATCCTCGCGGAATCCTGGAGCTAGGGAGCCAAATAGGCTATGCTCCTAGCTGGCAGGGAGGAAAGATTCAGTTTTGGGCAGAGTTTGGGCAGAGCAGCAGCGAGGACAGACGGAGATTGGAGAAATAGCATCAGACAAAGGTATGTATTTTCATGATTACGCTGTGTTAGGTGGTTATCATTAAGATGCGGAATATGCTGTGTTATGTGGTTGTTATGTGATTTATTATCATGATGTTCATAAACTTAATTTATGTTGAATAATAAATGGTTATATGCTGATGATTAAATTGTACAGGATAACATTTCTTTATTCTCTATTTTAACTTGTGTTTTATAAGGCTCTGTGGGAAGAGGCCTTACACATGGTATCAGAGCCCTGGTTTAAAAACTTGGACCAGGGCCTACCCACCTACCCAATTTAGGAATGGAACTGTACCCACCCAGAAATTAAACAACCTTAAATAATCTGTAAAGGGTATATATATATAGATATATTGAAAGCAACCTAGGGGCCCTGAAACCCTTAATTAGATATAAATCTGGGCCAAGCTCCAGCTCCAGCTCGACCTAGCCTGCAAGCCAAAAACACATTTTTTTTTATTTACACAGATCTATATATAAACAATATGCCCATTTGAAAGTAAAGTAGTATAATATTCTACACAATGGAAGTATTAAGTGAATTTTAACACTTGCTTCAATTAAACAAACAAATAGTTAAAAAAAAAAAAAATAGGTTGTCAGCTCCTAGAACCAAGTAGGTTGTGAAACCATATACCAGGGACTCTAAAATGGGAGATGTTAGAGACGTCAACCAGAATCCTACCTCTCCAGATGGTTCAGAAGATGGCAGCGGGCTTGAACTAAGCTTGCGCCTATCATGTGGTGGATCTACGAGCAAAGTGAAGGGCAAAGAACCTAATTCTAATGAAGGAAAAGAAAAATTGAAAAATGGTAAAACTGGTGTTAAAAATGCATTTCTAAATCATTTCCTTCAAAATTTCAATGGAGGGAGGAAGATATTGGGAAACAAAAGGCTGGTACTTTGCCTCTACAACAGGAAAACTTTGGGATAAGTTTAGAAAAAAAAAGGTACTTTAGAGGAGCCACAGAAGTCAATGGGGAGGCATACGAGTCAACTACTGTTTCCAGGTTTTGAAGACACATGGTGTGTGGCAGAAACTTTAGAACTACCAAATGCTTCTCCTCAACAAGTTCTGTCAAACTTTAGCCTTGACCATAGTGCACTACACATTTCCAAAACCTGCCTGAGACAAAAAAAATTGAGTGCTAAAATAAATAGAAGGGAGGTGAGACAAAATTGCTCTGCAAATTGGTTACCCAATGGAAAATTTTGCAATACACGGATGCACCCAATTTTACTATCAGCAAACCCCACGTTCATCATACGCTCCCTTGAACACCGAGGCCTTGATAGAAAACCTGCAAAATTTATATCTGCGAGTGAATTGCTTTTCAAAAAGAGAAAAAAAAAAAAAAAAACGANACGAGACTTCTAACCATGAAAGAATTAAAAAAAAAAAAGAGCAGTGCCTTTCTCGTGAACTGCCTCCATTAAATCCCAGTCGCAGACCATGAACCAAGCCATAGGGAGGAGTCACAGGAACCAAGCCCGCAGACCAAAGCGCCAGAGCCAAGCACCAGGTCGCAAAATAGGAGCCCACAACGCAGGTTACAAACCAGCACCTGCAACATCACAGGTTAGCCACAATTGTTAAGTCAGAGCTAATGCACAAGCACCAAATCAAACCATGAGGAGGAGGCGACTAAGTCCCATGCACTATGTGTGGAAGCCAAGCACCTGCATCAACATCCACTCAAAACGGATCAATAAAAACACACAGAAACCCTCATTAAATCGCAAGTTTTCAAATCGAAACAGATCAACACAACCTGCAATCAACACAACTCAGATTAGCATCAACCAAAACACACAAATTAAGCTAAAAAAAAAAAATCTCAATGCCCAATACCAAATGCTAAGCCTAGCGGCCAAGCACCAAACCACAAAGAAACCTGCCATTACTCCTTCCAAGCTTCAAACTTTGTCTTCGTTCCACCAATGGTTGGACGAGGTCGCGGTGGTGGCTTCCGCGGTCGAGGTCGAGGCATGCTCCAAAGTCTGAGAGTGCTCAGGAGAAATGGCAGCAAATGTAAATTCATCGTAACCAGCGCATAGCCCGCAGGCCTGTGCCAAGCCACAAGGGAGGAGCCACCGGCCATTACCATAGCTCTGCCACAGTAGCAGAGAGGGAGAGCCCAGGGCGCATTTTCATAGTGAGATAGGCGGCAGTGATGAAGCGTTAGGGTTGAGGATAGTTTAGGGTTTGATAAGAGGAGGAGATTAGGGTTAAGGGAATGAGCAGGGTGAGGGAAGGGCACGTGGGCCTCATGCGAGGACCCACTGCCCACGTTAAAATTGTCTTTTTTTTTATTTATTCTTTTTTTTTTTTTTTTGTTAAAATTTTAATGTTTTATAATTCAAAATAATAGTTTAATAAAATTTAATAACTAGAATATAATTTAAATTATATATAGTTTAATTTAGAGTTTAAATTATTTATAATTTAAATTTAAATATAATTTAATTATAGTTTGAATAAAATTTAATAATTTTAAATATAATTTAAATTTATGTTGCCCTTCAATTATATTTAAACTATTATGTGTTAAAACATGATTAATATTATTATGTTTTAATTAATTAACTATGTTTTAAATTTATTTATAATTAAAATTATGTTTAATTATATTTAAAATTTATAATTCATGCTTAAATTTAAAACTAGTTAAAGCGACTAATTAGACTGTTTTTAGCGAAAAGTTAAGGACTTAGACCGAGATAAGCGGGAGGGGGCTTCATGCACACTAGGCAGGTAAGATAGAGAAATTAGTGAGTATGGTGCAATGCTAGCGTAGCTACCAGGCGAGGGAGTTAGTAGTTTCCTTAGGCAAAGACATCAGGCTTAGATGCTTAACCCTAACCTAGCCACCTCCCCTAAAGAGAGTAACATCTATTTACAGACAAGTAAAAAAAACTTACGCCTAACCCTGTTTTCTAGTTTAAGTTGCGCAAATGTGAAATGTCCTTCAACTCACCTTGACAACTTTGGTTGATGCAGGTTAAATTATACAGGATGGTTAGGACTTGAGGAAATCGAGGCAGAGGGGCATCATCGCAGGGACCGCCAGCGCCACCACCACCATCGCCTGAACTAGCTCTCATACTGTGCTCTTTGGAGGCCATAAATGAGACTTTAAAGGGGCGTCAACCAACAGGGATCGAAGTGGAGCCCCCACCCTCTAGAACGGGTAATCCAGAAGCATCAAGGGATTCAAGGGGAGGACCTCCACCCGAAGACATCACTAGAGAACTGCAGAAGATCAAACTTCTGGAGTTTGTCAGGGGTCGTGCCAGTGAACATGTAGAAGCATGGTTGGAAGGCATGACAAGGTGTTTTGCTTTAAGAGACTATGCGTCCACTTCAAAAGTGAAGATAGTGATTTTTCAGTTGAGAGACAGTGCCTTGAACTGGTGGGGCAACCTGGAAAGGCAACTGCATCTTACCCCGGACACCGTATCTTGGGAACTTTTCGAGGAGAGGTTCCAAAGGAAATATCTACCAGCTTACTATGAGGAACAACAGGTGGGAGCATTTCATGCTTTAGTACAAGGAAACAGGACCGTAGAAGAATATGAGATTAGGTTTATGGAATTGGTAAAATATGTTTCATACATGGATAATGACCAATGACAGGCAGAACGCTTTGTCTATGGGTTAAACCCTAAGATAAGGGCTATGGTGTGGATGTGGAAACCGTCTTTAGTAGCAGAAGCAGTGGAAAATGCACATTATGCGGAGTAACACATGAACTTAATTGGAGGTACGAGATCGACCTTTCCGCATCATCCTGGATTCGTGGGGAAGGCCCCTAGGACATTTCCCAAGGGAGGGGGCTCAAGGCCACCTCCATATGGTAATAGAGTCACACTAAGGACAATAGCTGCAGGGATTTCAATGAAAGGAAGTGTAGCATCCTGTTCATCACCAACGACGCAGGTAGGTCCACGACCATCTCAGGGAGTAGCTAGTAGGGGCAGGGGTTCCAGGGGAAGGAACTCATTTCAGAGACAGTCACAGAACAGTGCGCAGGTTCAATCCCGTGTTACCTGTTGGGGATGCGGAGGACCCCATTACCAGCGTGGCTGCCTAGAGTTACAATTAGGATTTGTGCATAGAGAAGGAAAGGTCCCGATGGGAAGAGCAAGTGGTAGCCACCAAATTTACACAGTGGTTAATAATCGCCAGGCAGAACATCAATCCATGGTGGTGGAGTCATCAGGTACGCTAAATCATATCAATGTAAAGATTTTTTTTTATTTTGGTGCTACAAATAGTTTCATTTCACCATCTGCATTAGAAAAGAGTGGGTTGGCAGCCTACGAGCACGATGACTTTAAACAAGTCGAGATGGCTTCGGGGGAAAAACAAGCGGTAGGACCTAGCATAGATAATTGTATAGTAGACCTGGGAGTGTGTACTACCAGGTTGAAGGTATACGTTACTGCTCTCGGGGCATATGACCTAATCATAAAAATGGATTGGTTAGAAGCCCATCAAGCTATGGTAGATTGTTTCGCAAAAAGGGTGCTTTGTGTTGACGACAAAGGAAGGCCAGTAGAGATCCAGGGTGTACGGAGAAAGGTGTCATTATGCTTTATCTCAACTATGAAGGTTAAGTGATGCTTGAGGCAAGGGTGTCGACTATATGTAGTGGAAGTAGTGAATGAAAGGAAGGGACCCTCCTTTTATCAGTACCTGGTTTTTTCAGAATTTAAGGATGTTTTTCCGAAAGAGTTACCAGGGATAGCTCCTGAGAGGGAGCTTGATTTTACTATTGAGCTAAAACCTGGTGCAGAACCAATTTGCAAGACTCCGTATCGAATGACAGCGCCAGAACTTTGTGAGTTGCAAATGTAGTTGAAATAGTTATTGGACTTAGGTCTAATAAGGCCCAGTGTCTCACCTTAGGGTGCACTAGTAATTTTTGTAAAGAAGAAAGATGGTTCCTTACGACTGTGTATAGATTACAGGGACTTGAACCGTGCTACAGTGAAAAATAGGTACCCAATGCCACAAATAGATGACCTCTTCGATCAGATGAAAGGAGAAGCGGTATTCTCAAAGATTGATTTGCGAGCAGGGTATCACCAATTAAGGATTAAGCAAGGCGATATTCCTAAAACTGCCTTTCAAATTCAGTTTGTACATTACAAGTTCATCGTAGTAACTTTCGGATTGACCAATGCGCCAGTAGTATTCATGAGCCTCATGAACGAAGTATTCTGGAAGTACTTAGACCGTTTTGTACAAGTCTTTCTAGATGACATCCTCATCTATTCCAAGAACAAAAGAGAGCATGAGGAACACTTGTGAGTGGTGTTGTCCTGCCTTAGAGAGAACAAATTGTATGGGAAGTTATCGAAGTGTTCCTTCTTCCAGAGAGAAATCCACTATTTAGGTCATATCATTTCCAGTGAAGGAATCTCTGTGGACCTAGAAAAGCTAAAGGCCATTATGGAATGGCCAGTGCCGAAAAATTCCCATGAGGTGAGAAGCTTCATGGGGCTAGCAGGTTATTATCGGAGATTTGTGGAAGGATTCTCTAAAATAGCGAAACCCATCACCACTTTGTAGTGCAAGGGGGTCAGGTATGAATGGACAGAAGAATGTGATAGTGCATTCATCAAACTTAAGAGGTTACTAACTAGTGCGTCAATTCTACGAGTGTCGGATATGGAAAAGGACTTCACGGTCTACACGGATACCTCAAAGCAAGGGTTGGGGACCGTGATAATGCAGTATGGAGGAGTGATAGCTTATGTGTCAAGAAAGTTGAAGAAACACGAAGAGATTTATGCCACACATGATTTAGAGTTGGCAGCTGTAATGTTGGCTCTGAAACTTTGGAGGCACTATCTTGTGGGGCGAAACTTTGAGCTCAAAACAGACCATCAAAGTTTAAAACATCTCCTCACTCAATGGTATCAGAGCTCTTTCCTAGGCAGGAATTGTGGGTAATTTTTTTTCAAGGTAGATACATGTTCCAACGTCATTAAGCTATAGTGATATGTTGTTCAACGCATAAATCCACGGTCGGGGAATCATACATGCAAGAAATACAAAAGGTTTTTAATCTCACATTGTTGGACACCTTTGTAATCCTTGTTGGTACCCCTTCAAGTGGTCGCACATTAGACAACACATGTATATGGATTGGCCTAGGTATCATAAAATGCACTATACATCAATCAATCGACCGCCTGATTGTTATAGTGCCACCGAGAACAACACTCAAGAAGATACTCTCTAATACCTGGGTAATCAGATAGTATGGATAAGGGTATGGTCTAGCCTCCTTAGTTGGTGCCCTAAGATATTGGGTTAAGTACTATTGTTCGACCTTGCATTTATATCAAAGAGCTATAGCACAAGGAAAACCTTTGTCTGTAGGAACCCTGAAAACCCTAACCCTTGGAGAAGGAAACAAACACGAAAAGGAACATACAAGATCTATAGTTGTGCAACCTTGCCTACTACATTCTGGTTGTGAATTAACTACACATTTGTTATTGTTAGGAATTTGGGCATTCCAATGAGGAAACAATATCCAGATCGGAGTACAACTCTGTAGGAGTAAGAAAAAATGAGTATAGTGGTCCCACTAACACACTTATTTGGGACCTCTACAATTGGATTCCTCTCATTGTCCTAATTGCAGTGATACCTATCATTTTTAAGCCTAATTTTCTGTGGACCCAACCCCCCTTTCTGACACCCTCATTTGGGACATATCCCATTGAATTCCTCTCTTTGTCCTGATTGCAGTGGTACCTATCAATTTTAAGCCTATTTTTTCAGTGTACCCAACCCCCCTTTCTGACACCCTCATTTGGTACCTCTCCTATTGGATTCCTCTCTTTGTCTTGATTGTCGTGGTACCTCTCATTTTTAAGCTTATTTTTTCCATGGATGTAATGTCCCTTTCCAAATAGGATCTTCAAAGAGGAGGTTCAATGGTCTAAACAACCCCGTTAGACTATATCCAGGGCCATACAGCGGTAAACAAGGCTACTAGAGGTCACTTCAGCTGAGGGTGTTATAATTCGAAAGTGACATTGAGCTAAAAGTGACTAAAAGCGCTTTTAAGTCAAATTGAGCTAAAATAGAACAAATAATCTAAAAATAGTTCAACAACGAATTAGGGTTTCAGGAAGCTATCAAGGAAGGGTAAAGTGACCTAATTGATCATTATGAAGAATTTGACTTGTCATTAAGGAGAGAGGCACATCTTGGGAGAGAGAGCTCTATGGATTCTAGGAGGAATACACCCAGTGGTTGATTTTGGTGTTGAGAGACACACCCTAGTCACTGGGGAGATCACACAAATATTCCATCGATCTTTAGAAGCAGTTACATAGGTTGCAGCAGCAAGGGCACACTTATTCAGGGTGAGGGTGCAGCTTCTGAGAAGACTTAGTGAGTCGACTTATCCCATCTAGGGAGAATACAGGTATTCCCTTCCAACCGCGTTAATAGGAGGGCAAGGCACATCTATTTCATGGTTTCTCCTCAAATTACAATGGAGAAATCATTTGGGGCGCATTATCCGGCCATTGAGGGTGTGACAGTTGGGGAGGACACATTTGGGATTCCCGAGTGATCATCAGATCCAATCCATGGAAATCCTTTCGACCCATTTCATAGGATCCTAGGGCGCTCAGTTTGCGACCCTTATCAGTCGAATCTAATGGGGGAATCACTAGGGTGCAATTTCCAGTAGCAGAGGGGGAACAATTCACTAGGGGGATCCATCTAAGGTCCAAACAGATAAGCAGAGGACCTATTTTCAGCCTGTCAGTCACCAAGACTAGGTGAGAGAGCAGGGTGCACTGTTTGGGACAATTTCCAAGCATATCCAAGGAGTTTAGCCACCAAGGAGAACTTTCCAGTCTTCCAGCAGTTGTCATATGAGTTGCCATAGCTTGCAACAGATCTTACATCTCATCCATTGATTCTCCAACATTCTTCTAGTACCAGGTATTATTGTTTTAGTTTTCTTATTTTATTTCGACTGAGATCCTTTTGTCAGTTATCTAGTCGAGTGATTTATTTTATTTAGCCATATACGACATTGTAAACAACAGAAATATCATAATATATGGTTTGCAATATTTTGTCTCATTTACTATCTATATGCTCATTTCTATGTTGTAAACAATTAATTACCTACACACATGCGGAAAACACCAAGAATGTAGAAACCCATAGCTTAAATGCATCCAGAAACCGCCCGAGTATCATATCACACACTAAACATATCATATTAGCATCATTTCCTACACTAGGTGGATCTAGGATATTACAGTGGTATCAAATGTTTAGTCCTGCCAACATGTGACTAAATACGATGAGTTTAGTTGGTGACCTAGAGGGTCGTGAGCACATAAGTGACGAATACATCACTTACAACAAACATAGGGAGAGGAGACCTAGACCATATTTTCCCCCTTTTCCTCCTAGTTTAGAGGAAGAGAAAGAGGCACACATGGAAGCAGAGAGAAGGGAAGAGCATGAGGCAGAGAGGATGTTGGGAGATAGATATGAGAGATAAGAGGGCAGTGGAAATTCCCCCATGGAACCAAAGGAATCCTTCAAGTAGCTGCTCAACAATCTGGTAGTTAGTCAGTAGGCCATCACTCAATCCTTGGCACAGATGGTTGATAGATTGGCTATAACGGGCACCCAGGGCACACAAGGCCCACATGCAGCGCAAGGGAACTTAGGGGTAGGAAGTAGACCCCAATCACCTACTCGCACTCACACCTCATTGAGTAGGATTCCCAGGTCATTATTCCCTAGTTTCCATAGGGAACCCCCAGTAGCACCACAATAGCTGATAGCAAAAAGGTCGCCCACTCAGGCAAAGGACATTGCAGAGTACATGAGGGAGTATGCAACATTGGGTCGTGACTTCCATCAGGACATGACCCCGGTTGAGTACTGTGGACTCGAACTCAGGAACCATCCCAACGAGCCTCAGAGAGGAGGATGAAAGAAGCATCAGGATCATGACCTAGATTTCATCCCGAAAGTTGGTAAACTCACCATACCTTCTTTTGACGAATCGTCCAAATTCCCTTCTAGAGCTTGGGTACAAAATGTAGACATCTACTACAAGCTCAACCAGATGACTGAGACAAAGGCCATCAATTTCTCTACCCTACACTTGGAGGGGGAGGCACACGAGTTGTGGAATCATAGACTGGTGACATTGGGTCACAGTCACATCACTTCCTACAGGGAATTCACAAAGAGACTCATGGACAGGTTTGACAGGATGGGTCCAAAGATCCACTTCATGGATCTAGCATAGTTGAGACAAACTGGCACTGTAGAGGCATTCATCATGGAGTTTTAGTGGATAGTAGTGGAATTGATAGATATATCAGAGCCCAGGTTGATCATGTTATTTATAGAGGGGATCATAGAACCCTTGACAGGATGGGCGAAGGCATACAGGCCTCACACTTTACAGTATTCCATATTACACACTTGATATTTGGTATACTCAGCGTCAAAGACTAAACCCTTTTCCAAACCCTTCATACCATAGAGGGACTGAGACAGCAAACCATTCTAGAGAGAGTGGAAGGGAAAGGAGGAGCTAGATGATGAGACGAAGCGAGAGCTTATGAGGAAGAAGTTATGCTTCACCTGCAAGAACCCTTGGGTCATAGGCCATAGGTGCATGGTCAACTGAGCGATCTATCATATTGAGGTGGCAGCAGACACTGTGGATAGTGAGGAGGAGAAGGATGAAAGTGGATCCACTATCTCAGAGGAGGATCCATCACAGACAGAGGAGTTGCCTCCCCGTAGACCACCGACACTGACAGGGACCCACCCACCAGTAGTACCACAACCTCTTGAGAAGGCTAACAGATGGAAACCAGCAAAGGGAGGATTCATAGAAACCCTTTCTGGTGTTCCCAGTTCTGACACCCTCCGGATCAAAGGGAATATTCAGGGACAGCAGACAATCACCCTAATATATGGTGGGTCCACACACAACTTCATTGATGCTTCATTAGTATTGAGGCGAGCACTTCAGACGGAGGAGTTTGAGGGCTTTGATGTTGTAGTAGCAGATGGCCATACAATGGAATGTATAGACAGAGTTTCGGACTTGGAGATAAAGTTAGGTAACTACACCGTGAGAGGCACATTTTATGTAGTTGACATATCTGACACTGATGTGGTGTTGGGATTCCAATGGTTGATCACATTAGGAAAAATTACCACTAACTACCAAACCTTGGAGATCGGGTTCAGAGATAGTGACGGGAAGAGGATTTTTCTGAGGGGCATGTGGACAGGGGCACCTAGGATAGTTTTGGCCAAGAGGATGGAGAGGATATTCAGACATGGGCAGGTAGCATATGCAGCAGAGTGCTTGACCACTATGCAGAGGGATTCAGAGGGTCTAAATAAGTATCATACAAATATCATGAACTTGTTGGGACGACATCAACAGGTTTTTCGTTCGATTCCACTAGGGAGACCACCTAACAGGGGGTTTGAGCACACCATTGAGTTGGAGGAGGGGGTCAAACCTATTATCACACCACACTATAGTCATCCTAGGAGGTTCAAGTATGATATAGAGAAAGAAATTAAGGAATTTCTAACGATGGGACACCTGAGACCTAGAAGCAGTCCATTCGCTTCTTCAGTTGTCTTAGTTCTGGAGAAGGATGGTACCATGAGGATGTGCATCGTTTACTGGGCCTTGAACAAGAAAACCATCAAAAAGCAGTATCCTATCCCTCACATCGATGAGTTGATGGATGAAATGCATGGGGTATTTTTCTTCAGAACAACATAGAGAGCAGGACATAGAGAAGACGCCATTTAGATGCCACTTTGGTCATTTTGAGTTCTTGGTTATGCCATTTGGGCTAACCAATGCACCAACTACATTTCAATCTTGCATGAACCACATATTCAAGGATCAGTTGACAAAACTAGTCTTGGTTTTCTTCGATGACATCTTGGTCTACAGCAAGACATGGCAGGAGCATATGACACATTTGGATGAGTTACTGAGCATCATGGAGACACAGTCACTATACGCCAAAGAGTCCAAGTGTGAGTTCAATATGACAGAACTAATTTACTTGGGCCACATTATCAGTGCACAGGGGGTACAGGTGCACCAGGAGAAGATCAGGGCCATTCTGGATTGGCCAATGCCCAGGACTATGACATAGTTGAGGAGCTTCTTTAGGCTATGCAGCTATTACAAGTGGTTTTTCAGAGGTTTTTCTCATCTTGGAGCACCACTTACAGATATCATCGGGCATGGGGCTTTCATCTGGACCGATGAGTCACATAAATCCTTTGATCACATGAAGGAATTCATGGGCACATGTCCAGTGCTAGCATTACCAGACTTCACTTTACTGTTTGTATTAGAGTGTGATGTGTCCAACGACGGTATCGGGGTAGTTTTGATGCAGGGAGGACATGTCATTTTGTTTGAGAGAAGGAAGCTCAGTCATCCTGAGAAGTTGTACTCTATTTATGACACAGAAATACTAGAAATGATGCATGCCTTGACCAAATTCATACAATATTTGGTGGGCGACAAATTCATGGTCAAAAAAAATCACAACATCTTAAAGTATTTCCTTGAGCAGAAGGATCTCAATGAGCGCCAAGAGAAATGGGTGACGAAGGTGTAGGCATTCAATTTTGACATAGAGTATTTCAAGGGGAAGAGCAACATTGTGGTCGATGCACTGTCTAGGACACCTGTGACATGTTCTTTGATGGAGGCTTCAGCGGATTGGAAACCCCACTTGTTAGTGGAATATTCCAATAACAAGTTCACTTCTGAGGTTTTGGATGGACAGGTTTAGGATGACATTTACAGGGTCATTGATGATGTTATATTCTACAAGGACAGAGTCTACTTAGTGCCAGGTTCAGGGATCAATAAGAATATCCTAGTAGTAGTTCATGACTCACCACTGGCAGGTCATCAGGGGTTTTTCAAAACCTACAGGAAAATCATAAAGAGGTTCTCATGGAAGGGCCTCAAGAAGGATGTTATGAGGTACATCAGTGAGTATGTGACTTGTCAGCATAACAAGTCCGAGCATACACTTCCAGCAGGACTACTTCAGCCACTTCCCATTCTAGAGAATAAATGGGAGAGCATATCGATGGACTTCATCACAGGCCTACCCAAGGTTCAGGGTAAGGACTGCATCTATGTGGTGGTCGATAAATTGACCAATTTTTCTCACTTATATGCCATACCGACAGATTATAGCGCAGTTCAGGTGGCTAAGTTATTCTTCAAGGAGGTCCTCAGGCTCCATGGGTTGCCGAGGAACATCATCAGTGATAGGGACGGTCATTTTATTGGTACATTATGAAGGGTGTTATTTATATTGGTGGGGACAGAGTTGACACTCATAACCAACTATCACCCTCAAATAGATGGGAAGACCGAGATAGTCAACAAGTGGGTTTAGGGGTATTTGAGAAACTATGTGAGTGGACAGCAGAGAACATGGGTCAGGTAGCTACATCTAGGGGAGAATTTCTACAAAAACACCTTCCACATGTCCATTAGAATGACACCCTTCCAATCATTGTACGGTTATGATGATCCCACTTTGATATACTTGGTTTTTGGAGAGAGAAGAGCTCCCAAGGCCAAGGATTGGATCATTGAGAGTCAAGATATTCTCAAGTTACTGAAAGAGAACCTGCAGATAGCACAAAATCGAAAGAAGAGGAGTACAGACATGCATAGGATAGAGCGTAGCTTTGAGGTTGGGGACTTGGTTTTCCTAATACTCCAACCCTAAAGAATGTCATCTCTGAAGAAGAGTGGGACTGAGAATCTCAAGTCTATATTTTATGGACCTTAAAAGGTCATGCTCCAAGTAGGTGAGGTTCTTTATGAGCTAGATCTTCCATAGGGGAGCATGATTCATAACGTGTTCCATGTGTCTTGCCTCAAGAAGGTCATGGTACAATTCATCAGAACACCAGAGGAGATACCCCCATTGGATGAGCAGGGATAGTTGGAGTTGGTTCCAGAGGAGGTACTAGATTTTCGAGAGTGGAAACAAAGGAGCAAGGTCAACAGAGAGTGTCTGATCAGATGGAGAGGGCTTCCAGTAGAGGATGCTACTTGGGAGAGCGAGAAGGTGTTGCAGCACCTTGGATTGGTATTGCTTGAGGACAAGAAATTTCGGGAAGGGAGAACTGTAATGTCCCTTTCCAAATAGCAGCTTTGGAGAGGAGGATTAATGGTCTCAAAAACCCCGTTAGACCATAGTCATGGCCATATAGGGGTAAATAGGGTTACTTGAGGTCACTTCATCCGAGGGTGTTATAATTTGAAAGTGACATTGAGCTAAAATTGAATAAAAGTGTTTTTAAGTCAAAGTGACATAAAAATAGAACAGATCAGCTAAAAATAGGTCAAAAATGAATTAGGGTTTCAGGAAGCTATAAAGAAATGGTAAGGCAACCTAATTGATGATTTTAATGAATTTGAATTGTCATTGAGGAGAGAGGTGCATCTCAGGAGAGAGAGATCTGTGGATTCCAGGAGGAATACACCCAATGGTTGATTTTGGTGTTGAGAGACACACCCCAATCACTGGGAAGAGCACACATATATTCCATCGATGTTTAGCAATAGTTACATAGGTTGCAACATCTAGGGTGCACTTATTCAGGGTGAGGGCGCAGCTTTTGAGGAGACTTAGTGAGTCGACTTATCCCATCCAGGGAAAAAATAGGTATTCCCTTCCAACCTAGTTGAGAGGAGAGCAAGGTGCATCTATTGTCTAGTTTCTCATCAGATTCCAATGGAGAAATCATCTGGGGTGCATTATCCATCCATTGAGGGTTTGATAGTTGGTGAGGACACATTTGGGATTCCTGAGTGATCATCAGATCAAATCCAGGTAAGTCCTTACGACCCATTTCATAGGATCTGAGGGTGCTCAATTTGAGACACTTATCATATGATTCTGATGGGGGAATCACTAGAGCACGGTTTCCAGCAGCAAAGGGGGCGCATTTTCCCCAAGGGGATCCATATGGGGTCTAGAAAGATCAACAAAGGGCTGATTGTCAGCCTGTCAATCACCAAGACTAAGTGAGATAGCAGGGCATATTGTTTAGGAAAATTTCCAGGAAGATCCGAGGAGTTTAGACACCAGGGTGAACTTTCCATTCTTGCAGCAGTTGTCGTATGAGTTGTCATAGCTTGCAGCAGGTCTTATAGGTCATCCATTGATTTCACAACATTCTTCTAGTACTGGGTATTATTGTTTTAGTTTTCTTATTTTATTCTGGCTAAGATCATTTTTTCATTGATCTATCTAAGTGATTTATTTTATTCAGCCGCATACAGTATCGTAAACCGTAGAAAGATCATAATAGATGGTTTGGAGTATTTTGTCTCATTTACTATCTATATTATCATTTATATGTTGTAAACAATTAATTATCTACACACACATGCGAAAAAATCCAATCATGTAGAAACTTGAAGCTTAAACACATCTAGAAACCCCAAGAGTATCAGATCACAAACTAGACATATCATATTAGCATCATGTCCTAGACTAGCCAGATCTGGGATATTACAGTGGACCTGACCCCCCTTCTCGACACCCTTATTTTCCACCTAGACTAAAAACCTCCTTATCTTATGTTGATCGTTGAGGTTTCATTTGACCTAAGCCTCCACAATGGCCCCTACCACCCATGCTCAGAACCTAGAAGAGTTGGACACTAAGGTAAACAAACTCTCTAAGGACATGGACCAAGTCCATAGAAGCCTGAGCTCCATCCAAAAACAATTGCAAGAATTGGTAACACAAAACAAGGAAAAGCACCCTGAGTACCACTCTAAGGCTACTCATTCTTCCCATTATGAAAATACACATATGTCCCACTCTCCTTGGGTTCTCCAAATTCCTAGAATAAGGTGTCAAAACTTGAGATGCATAAATTTGATGGATCAGACCCGGTCGAGTGGGTATCCCAAATGGAAAACTACTTCTCCCTCCATGATATTAGGGATGATGAGACCAAAATCCATGTTGGGGCTCTCTACTTGGATCAAGAACAAAGGAAATGGTGGCAATGGCATAAGAAATACTATCCAGGGCAACCAAATTGGAACATGTTCACCAAAGAATTGTATGCTTGTTTTGATAGGGAATCTCATTTTTTTGGACAGCCCACCAAGCTGCAACAAATTGGGTCAGCATCAAACTTCATCACCACATTTGAACAGTTGGATATTATAACTGAGGGCTTATCTGATGATTTGTATCTTGAATTTTTCCTTTGTGGATTAAAATATGTCATTTGGGCTCATGTTTCCATGCATCATCCTATTACCTGGTTCTAGGCATGCAAACTAGCATTAGAGGTCGAGACCATTCTTCATGCCCAACCCCTTTGTTCTACAGTTCCTACCCGCCCTCATCCAGGGGCTACCCCTACTCTAACATAAACTTTGAAGGTCCAAAAGGTATCTCCAGTAGAAATGGTGGAAGTCGGAAGAAATGACTTTGCTATTACTATGATGAAAAGTACTCATCGGGCCACAAATTTCATGAACAAAAGTTTTGTTACAGGTATGAACTAACTGAGAGGGGGGGGGGTGAATCAGTTAGTATAGATTATTAACAATTTACTCTCATTTTTTAACTTTGAATCATTAATCTTAGTGGCAGTGAGTCTTTACTGTGAAATCCAGAGTTATAAACATAAAGCAGATAGTATAACGAACAGCAATCACACACATCATTCATTCACAAG
>ML781799.1:858262-869955 GCA_009831015.1 Picea engelmannii
TATATATATATATATATATATATATATATATATATATATATATATATATCGGGCTCTTCAACCATTTACACAAAACCTTACAAAAACCCTAACCCTATTGTCGTTAGGTCTTCCTTCTCTGCATGCGTTCTTTGCTTCCTTCCAGTTGTCACCTCCTTCTTGCATGCGCGCGTGCTGTGCTTCTTACCAGTTGTCGCTTTCTTCTTGCATGCTTTCTTTCCCACGATTTCTCTTCCAGCTGTCATTCTTCTTTGTGCATGCCTTCTTTCCCACTTCAGCCTACTGCCAACAGGCCCCCAACACTGACATGTGACTTGTCTCGAGTCACCTATTATTTTTGAGCTTCCTCGATCTCCTCGATGATTGTCTGGAACTTTTCCCTCAGCTCTGCTGCTTTTTTCAGTGCCTGTGTGGTCCTCTCTTTAATGGTGTCCACTGCCTGAACTACCACTTCGTCTCTCAGTAATCCTGCACATTCTACTTGTGTCTATTCCATCTGTGTTCTTGCTGCTTCTGCCTGTGCGAGTACTTCTACTACCCATTCCTGTAATGGTTCTATTTGAGCATGATGCTCTTGTTTCTTTGTTTCCACCGTGATAAGTTTTGCCTACATCTTCTTCACCTCTTGCATCCCCTTGATGCATTATGGGATTGGTATGGTCTTTTGCCTCTGTTTGAGTTCTTGGATCGTTGTATTGATCCTTTCCTCTTCCTTGTCCTAGCGTTGAACCTTTGGATCCTCCTCTAGTCTTTTCCAAAGGTTTGTTAATTTGTCGTGCTAACTTGTTTCTCCATCTCCTGTATTTGCATTGTTGTTGCCTACCTCCTTTGCTCCTTTACTGTCAGTGGGGTTGTTGGTGTGAGTTGTTCTCAGAGATCCTCGATCTCCTTTTGGTATCGAGCAATTGCCTGTGCAATCTGGTCGATCTTTTCTGCGGTTGGGAGTTCATTTCGTTGCGTAGTGCTTGGAAGTTTTCCAAAAATTTCTCCCACTCTACGTTCCAATTCATTCCTGCATTCTGTCTCCTTCTTAGTTTCGGATTTGTCTTGCTCACAATATTCTTCCAGCACTTCCCGCTTCTTTGTTGCTTTCTATAGCTCGACTAAGTTTTTATGTTCCCAAGAATGTATCTCGTGGTCGACGTTAACCTGCAATTTGTACAGTGCCCTTGATAGCATCTATGTCAAGACTAATTGGATGTGGTCCAAATCCTTCAGTGGTGTCTGTCCCACAATTTCATCCATTCGTAGCATGCTCGGTTTTATGTAGACCATTGCATGTGCATGTGGCATTGGGAGGACTGGGTCTCTTTCTTCGACCTCCACTCTTTCATTGGTTTGTGTTATTGACGACTCTATGCCTCTGCTGCTACTCATTCTCTGGGCCTCCCTGAGTGTCCTAAGGAGCTGTCTCATTTCTGCCAACTCTTTTTGCAGATTATCCCTATGATGTGCTGCGTGATTGAAGTCTTTTGTTAGACAATCCTGGACCATTCTGGCGATCATTTCTCCATCACCCTCTATGATCGTATAGTCTGGTGATGCTCGTTGCACCTTTGATTTCTTGTGTGCACCTAGTCCCTGTACAACCGATCTCTTAGTTCCCCCTGGTTCCTGTGTGATGGGGTTTGGGGCAGTCTCCTATGCTCCCTTATCTTGCTTCGGTTATTCGTTTGTCTCTTTCTACCCCTTTTGGGTCCCTATCGTCTTTTCCCCTTCGTTTTCCTGAGTCGGCTTGTTTTGGCCCGTCTTTGGTTTCTTGGGCACTGGGATTTGTGAACGCTGTGTTTCCGCCTGTGTCGATTCTCCTTCTGCGGATCCTTCCAGCACTTCCCGTGGAATGGATGGGATCCTCCATGCAACAAGACATTCATTGATGACCATGTATATATCACCTTCTGTGATACAGTAGCGCATCGATAGCCACAATTTATATAGATCCTACCTTGGTTGTATCCACATGGCTTGACGTGTAGCCCAAAAGTTAGCGATGTCCCCATATCGTGCGACAGCCTCTGGTGTTATTCTCCATGATCGGCTAATAGTTTTTTGTATGTCCCATAGATATGCTTCAAAGATGATTCCATTTTCCCTCTTATGCATGGCTTGTGGCCCAGATCTTAGTAATAGATATCTTGCTCTCGTTGGCTATGGTCTAGTAGCAAAAACAACATACTCTAGTTCCCGCCATCCCATGAAGACTATGAGGGTGAGTAGCCATGAGTAATTGGATTCTGTACCGAGGTCTTGTGCATCCTTGCAGTCCACTTGGAACAAGTTTAATAGATAAGGCACCCATCTCACGAAGGTGCCTTCCGTGCACTAAGATGCAACTGCGATGACTCTTGTTGGTACTTCGTCTTTGCGGCATTTTCTTAACAATTTACAGGCTAATATATTTGCGCCCAATTGTGTTGTTGCATTGTTGATATGTTTGATTATAATGCCTCTTGTCCCCCTGATGGTACCATATTTCTTCTTCATTTCCTCTGCTAATGCTTTCTCATTCGATTTATCATCCAGAATCAGCGTGGGATCCATACCCCGGCTGGGTAGTCCTGTTATCTGCACGATAAGCTCAACAGTTATGGGGATAGGTCTATCCATCCATATATCCCATCTGTGCATAACTTCTAACAGTTGCTTAATGCATGTTGTCGCGTACTGGCCTCTCCCAAAATGTGGAATTTTTTGTAACCTTAAAATGCATGTTCTGTCCAGTCCAACTTCCCACTAATGCGGTTGGTTGATCATTTCTCCAAGTTGGTTTACCACTATTCTCTGCATAAAAACCCTTGGCGCAAGTTTCGAGTACTTGGTTTCATCTGATATGTCATGGTCAGAATACTTGAGCTTCTCGACGTTACCCAGTAGCTGAGGCTCTACCTATACTCCCTCTGGTATGCGGGGTAGCACAATTTTTGTTGTCGGTTTCTTGCAAGGTGAGCTCGATATCAGAACTCTGTCTTCCTGCTGTGGTGGTTGGTACGAACGTCTAGCAACTCCTGGTTTCTCCTCTGTGAGCCATTCTGGACAAGCCAAGGTAGTTCCCATGGTCTCTTATGTTGGTTGACCTAGGCTAGGTATCTGCGACTCATCTGGTTTCCCTTCTGATCCTCGATTTTGTGTCATTCTATTAACTTCCGCGGCTGCTTCAGTGCTTTCTGGTTGCACTTCCTGTTGGGTTTTTGCTTCCTCATTCTAAGGTTACTGCGCCACTGCTAGCATGTCCTATTTCAATTCCTCTTCTTGTGGCTTCTGAATCTATTCCAGTATCAGTGTAGAGTTCACCGGCGTTATCTCTAGGGATGGGATCTCATCGATATCGACGATCTATGGCTGTTGCTGCTCGTTTTCTTCCAGGGGTCCTCATGACCTAATTTCAACCCTAGTCGGTCTGGCTGTCTGGCCTGGTTCGGTGGAATTCAATGGTGGCATAGTGGTGATTGTCGAATGTTTGCTGACTTTGAAGGACTGTGGTGAGCTATGTGGTCTCTCTTTGTCCGTTCAAGCTGTTGTTGCTCTCTCTCTGTTCTCCTTTCGCGAATAGACTAGTTTATTTTATGCTCGTGTGTTGTATGAGCTTGTCATGAAGCTTATCGAGGATGCTTCCTCCATGATGCGATTAATGCACCATAACTGTGGGTTCAATGTCTCTGCGGTAGTTTCATACTTGTCAATACGCTTACTTTGTCGTTTCCAGTTGGCGTGTTTAATGTGATATTCCATCAGTCCTTGTTGTGCCTTAATTCCACTTAGTGTTGTCCTGTCATCCTAATTTTGCCAACTTTCTGTTTCCCACTCATTTTTCTTTGGCATGTAACTGTTGTTCTTGCCTTTGCTACATTCGTGTTTCAAGCGTGCTTTGCACTTTTCAGGTTTTTTTTTTTTTTTTCTTTTTTACTGCGCGGTGGTTGGTCGATTTTCCTTATACAGCTTCAGTCAACTCCCGTTGATCATTCCTCTAAGGTCTACACCTACTAAATCTCTTAACTGTACAGTTCGACCGTCTATTACATATTTGACCTCCTATGGTCCTAACCAATGCATTCTTAGCTTTCCTGGGTGCTGAAATGATTTGTTGTCATAGAGAAATACTAGATCTCCTTCCTTGAAAGTCTTCTTCTTAATGTGTCGATCGTTCCATGATTTGTCTCTGGCCTTCTGCACTTGTTGATGGAATCCTACTAGGATTCGGTCTTCCTCCATTGCTAATAGTTGGTTCAGTATTTCTTGTATTGCGCCACATTCTGTCATTTGTGTGATAGTTGCTACGCGTAAGTTGGCTACTAAAAATTCTAATGGCACTACCGCTTCTTGGTCGTAGACTAGTTTGAATGGTATCATGTGTGTCCTAATGTCGCTCGTAGCTGATGAACTATTTTTGGTGCTGGTAAATTAACGATGACTACGATCTTTGTCGGATCGAACAATAGCCCTTGTTTGCATACTATATGGCCCAATAGTATCCCAAACGGTGTTCCAAATATACATTTCTTTATGTTTAGTGATATCTGAAACTATCTGCATCGTTCTAGCATCAAGAGTAAAACTTCCACATGGTTTTTCAATAGACTATAGACTGTCCATTCATCTAGGTATACTTCGAGAAATTGATGGATGAATTCTTTAAATGTTGCAATAACCACTCTGGAGAATATTGTTGGTGTATTCTTCAGTCCAAATGGCATGACTGTATATTGGTAAGACCCTCATTCCATCACGAACGTGGTCTTGTATCTATCCTTGTGTGCTATCTTAATCTGATGGTAGCCTGAGAATCCATCAGTGAATGAGTAAGCTTCGTGTCCACCCACATTCTCTAACACTTCATCTATGAACGGTGTAGGGAATGGGTCGTGTAGGCATGCATCATTCAACTTCCTCAATTCAACGCATATCGTAATCCCTCTTCCTTGTTTCTTGTCCTGTACGACCATCGGGATTATCCATTATGATTCCTCGACTGGTTCGATTATGTCAGCTTCAAGCATCCAGTCAATATCCTCTTTAAATTTCTTTTTATATATGGGGTTCAGTCTATATGGTCATTGTCTAATCGGTCTCGCTTCAGGTCTGAGAGGTATCTTCATCTCTCCCAATTCTCCTAATATTCCCTTCATTTCTATAAATGTTGTAGGAAACAAGTCGTTGTATTCGCACAACAACTCTGTGATGAATTCTATTGTTGGCTCATCCCAGTAGTCTCCAATGCTGGCCATTTTGGGATGTTCATCTATTCCGATGTTAACTTTCTTTATCTTGATTGGCGTGGAAATAACTTCGGATTCTATGGTGGTCCCTTCACATCTCTTTCACCTTCTACTTCTTCAATTTGAATGTCACGCGGGTCCTCTTCGTCTGGTGCTTCCTCCTGTACATGGCAACATTACTGTAGTTCCTTGACTGTCTTCTTATTTCTCTTCTGTTCTTCAGTAATAAGTTCTATTTCTGGTTCTTCAATGAATATTATTCCTCTGATCCGTTTCAGGGCTGCATCTATGTTGGGATTCTCATGCTCAAATGAGAAAGTGATGGTAAAGTTTTGTTGCAATGTCGTCCATGTTGTATTTCCTTTACACAATTCTTTATCTGTATACCAATTCACTGGTATGCCCTCTAAAGTGTGAATGAAGTGTTGAGGCCATTCCTCTGGTGGTGTCATTTTCCACAACGTTTTTCACTCCTCCAAGTGTTTCGCTGGTGTCCCCAATCCTTCATATCTTCGTTGTTTGTTGCTTTTTTGTTCTGCGTCGAACCTTATGCACAATAACCACTTACATTGGTACCATTTTGTGATAATTTCCTTGTGTGTGCCCCATCATCTTGCGGGTGTGGCCTTGAGTGCTAAATCCAGTGCTAGTAGCCTCTGGTTCTCTAATACTTTACCTTCATATTGTGTCAAGAATGTTTCCAAATCATTTAGTCCGTGGAAACTGGGTGGTTCCTTGTTTTCTATGCCTATCCATTGTACTGCGTAGTGTATTCTTGCACATATTCTCATGGATACTTCGTGTAGTCTCTTCTGTTAGTTTTCTAACCCAGCGTCTGAATCTGTTGCACATGAAGTAATGCAGCACCAACTGAGTACCATGTTTGCAGTTGGGTTTAAGTAATCCTCCTCGCGCGTTGTTTTTCTCTACAACTGGTCGATCTCCTCTAAGTCCAGGCAAGTGGGTTCTACGAACCTCTCCCCTTATGATGGATCTAGTGGTGCTATAACCCTATAATATCCGTATTCAAATGTCATTTTCCTTGTCTTCAATTTAATTATGGTTTGGTTGTCAAACGCCCAATCCAGACCGAGTATTGTCGGGTACAGTGTTGTGCCATCTACTATTTCGATGAGTTCAAAATCTGCTTTAGTGTGCACTCCATCAAGATCTATTGCTACTCCTTTCAGTCTCCCTATTGGTAGGACCCTATGTTCACTTGCTATTTTTAGTTGGACATTTGAGTATCCCAATGTTAGCTCTCCCATGCATTGCAAGGTTTTCTTGGGTAGCACGTTCACTTCGGATCCTAGGTCCATTATGATGTCTCCCGTATTGAAATCCCCAATGTTAGCATTTAGTTTAAATTCCC
Organism: Picea engelmannii; assembly: GCA_009831015.1. Classification (NCBI taxonomy): domain Eukaryota; kingdom Viridiplantae; phylum Streptophyta; class Pinopsida; order Pinales; family Pinaceae; genus Picea; species Picea engelmannii. Next base: position 864,848 of record ML781799.1, read on the forward strand.
TATTGTTATTCTTCTTGTGTGTAGATGATTGACAGTTTTTGGTTCTAGCTTTTGTTCTGTCTCACTGCTACATTTCTCTAGGATGTTTTGCAGTATTTTCACAGATGAAGGATCACTTAAAATTTTTACACATGATTGCAAAAAAAATTTGATAGTAATTACTTGTCCCTTGGGTGGCATTTTGTTGGTATGATCCAATGATGGAGGAATTTCATACTCTGGGGCTTCATGGGTTGGTTGCACAGTGGAAGTTGAAGTTGTGTCCATCTTCTGAAATTCTTCTCTGGCTTCCTTAAAAGTATCATTTTCTTTGGGTGCATCAAACTACTTCCTTGGTTCCGTGTTCTTCTTTACCCATTGATTCTGTGCGGGTTCCTTTCGGACTGCATCATTTCCTATTTTCATTCCTCCACGGGTGACTATATTGATGTTTTGTCCATTCTCCCTTGCTTCGGCTGAAATCCATTGAACATTCTGATTGTTCTGGTTCATATTTTCCTGGATCTTTACTAATAGTGTCAGACAATCCTCTGTATCGTGATCTGATGCAGGACAATACATACAAGTCGCTGGCGGAAGTGGGAATTCTTGTTCATAATGTCTCGGTTGCTGAAAGTTGTGACATGTGACTGGTCCTCTGCCATGTCTGAAACCTCCTCTGGCTCATCCTCCTCCTCGATAGCCTGTTCGGTCACCTCTCGGCACATTGCACTGTGGTGCATGATTATACTGCGTAGTATTATACTGGGGTTGCGTCGGGTTGTACTGCAGCTGTGCGTTATTGTATGGTTGTTGCGCAATATTGAACTGTTGTTGTGCAGTGTTGTATGGAGCTGGGGCTTGATTGAATTGTGGCGCTTCTTTCCGAGTCATCATTTCGGCCTGTACCCTATATGCGTCTGATGTTCTCTCCCGCATCAGCTCCATAGTTCTATAATCTTTGTTGGCGTGGCCCACTGACTTACAAAAGGTGAAATAATAATTCTTTGGAACTATCTGGTACTTCTGCATCATCATTCAGTGATAAGGGTTGTGACCCGGTTTCTTGCATATTTCGCACCATAATCCTCCCTATGGTAGCGAGTTTGGCATGCATGTTTCCATATATTGCACGAATGTTGGACATTCGTTCTTGTGGTGTCCTTTTGTCCTGCATGTAGTGCACCAAACAGCTTCTCATTTGTCCGTGTTCTTACTATGGTTCAACTAAAATGTTAGGTTCTTCAATTCCTCCTTCAATTCTTCACTAGTTGGGTCCGTCTGCTAGTACTGGTGCTCTTCCAGCTGCAAGGTTGCCTGTAGAGCCTCGGCCTACGTTTGAAACTTCTGCTGTCGTAAGGGATATTTTACGTGTGGGAGTAGTGAGTTGAAAAATAGGTGTCGGTGTTGCATCTCGGTCATAAGGTATTTTAACTTCCCTTTCAGCTGCTTGAATCTCTGGTCAATCTCCCATACAGACTCTCCTGGTTTCTATCTTATCTCAATTATCTTGCTCATGTACTGATCCTCTGAGCTCGGCTTCTAGAACTCATTAATCAATAAATTCTTGATGTCTGCCAGTGTCCTCATCATCCCAGGGGCATTTTTCATGTCTAGACTCATGTACCAATATAGTGCATAGTCTCTTAGCATGATCGTTAGCTGCGCAATTTTGGTATCTTAATCAGTGATCTGTTTTGCCTCCCAGATCTTTGCACAAATGAACAAATCCTTCTCAGGGTCTTATGTTGCTTCTCCTCGAAATTTTGGTAATTTGATAGTGGTATCATGTCCTAACATTCTAAATAATGAACTGCTACCTCCGTCGCGCGGTGTAGATACTTGACTCGTACTTCCTGAACTGGCTCCTCCAGTTGGTGCTCCTGCAGTAGATGTACTTCTTGTTGTCGAACTTCATTCGAACTTCGGTTGTCTAAACGTTGGTGTTCTCTTTGGTGTATTGGTCGCACATGGGTTTATTGGTTCCACACTAACATTAATATGGAAAGGATGGTTATCTTCTCCTCCAGTTCTTGGGCCTCTTGTTTTCCTCTCATAGGTTGCGTGCAGGATTTCCTCAATCTACTCCACAACCCGGAGATCCTCTACCTCTTCCTCATCTCTTTCCAGGCTCTCCTTCGCGGCTATGGCTCTCTTATTGGTATTCACCTTGTATTGGTAGGGTACTCCACTACGCGTCGTTCCTGATAACGCCAAGATCCACTTAAGCTGGTCGTCATCCATCAATATTGGGCCAAGAATTCCTCCTCCTTCTTGCCTGTATCCTCACCTTTGTCCATTTATCCTCTCTCTATTAGTGCTTCCCCCCTTCCCCCATGCATGCAGGGAAGTCTAACTGTATGATTCCATTGTCATTACCCCTTTGTTATATAGTAGTATTTTAATAGAAGTATACAGTGATCGAGTGTACCTTCCGTGGGGTCTGCGTAGAAATTCCTGCTCTACTGCATTGTATGACTTCATTGTGTCGACTGCAAACTCTGTGATGAAGACTTCCATAAAACTGTCAAGCCAAAAGTCGACTGCGTGGGTGAATTTGTTGTTCACCTTCTGTAACTGCTCAACCTGTACTGAGGTCCTGTCTAACTATCGGATCTGATTCGTCGCGTGGTTATCTTTCAACCTTAGAATCCAATACTACAGTAGGTGGGGAAAATCATAGAAAAAGACTCATGTAAATCCGTAAACACATATTTATCCAGATATTTGTGAGGTGTGATGCTAGGGATTCTATTATCTTTTTGGGAAAATTCTAGCTCTTTAGTTCCCAACCAGCCTTTGATTTCTTCTTTCGTGGGGTTCCACGGTCTCAAGATTCCCTTCTAGTGGCTCAGCAGTCTCCTGGTTTCACTCAGTATTTTCTCATGCATTCTATCTCATCTACTCAGTGCTCTCTTGTGCCTCTTAACATGGCAACGGAACCATTTGTTGGCTTAAGAACATTTTTTGGTTTAGATGAACTATTCTTCCCCACTACCTTCTTTGTTGACCCAAGGTTCATATCTTTCAGGGTACCAACAAGCCTAAAACTATCAACCCCTCTGGAAAACTAGAAGGCAACAAAGTACACAGAATGCATTGCGCAGTCTCACCCGAGATAGCTTTAAATTATCATAAAGGGAAAGACCGCTCAAAAAGGTACCTCCATTGTTGTACCAAGTTTTTCTGATAATTTGCATAATCCCTCTTTACAAACTCCGATAATTGTTTATGATTCTCCTATTATACAAACTGCTAGAGTTTCAAGAAATTTAAGTTTTGGGAGTCTTCCTGCCGACTTCTCCCCTCCTATTCTTGGTTTGGAAGGAAATAGCTTTGACACCCCTTTCTCCCTCGAAGTTGTGAAGTGGAAGGAGAGATCTTTGACCATAGAATACTTTCCTACTCCTCCTCTTATCTGAGTTGTTGCAGTTACAGAAGGGGAAACCTCTCTTACCTCTATCCCCTCATCTTTATCTTCTAACTCTCAGCCTTTTCCTTTTTCTCCTAGGAGCACAGCCCCAGTCTCACCTGTCCGAACTCCATCTCTTCTTGGTTCTCCTCCAGTTCACGTCCAAATGGCAGGTGTTAATCCTCCTAGAGACAGAATGGCTGACATAGTGGTTTCTAGATACGCCCCTCTCGTCTTACCTCAACCTTTGAATGACCTCCCGAATGAAGGATACCTTAAGGTGTTGCCCAAGTTCACAGGGGAGGAAAGCATAATTGCAGAGGAACACCTTGAAGCCTTTTACAGCTTTGTAGATAATCATGGCATCTCGAATCAGGACGTATGGATGAGAGTTTTTGTCCATAGCCTTAATGGTGGGGCTAGGAAATGGTTTAGGGGCTTGGCCCCCAAATCTATTGATGGGATTCAAGCCCTAGATGATACATTTTTAAGAACTTGGGGGGATAAAAAATATTTTATTTATTATATTATACAGTTTGAGGCGCTTAAGAGGAAAGAAGGGGAATTTGTTTCAGATTTCTCAAAAAGATTCAATAGGATGTATGGTAAGATTCCCCTTGAAATAAAACCTACTGAAACCTCAGCCAAGGTTACCTATGTTAGTGCTTTTGACCCTGAGTTTTGCCTCTTGTTGAGAGAAAGAAGGGCCACCTCGTTGGTTCATATGCAAGATGCATCCCTTGAAGTAGAATCTAATCTACTGGTAGTAGACAAACTCAGGAGAAAATACGATAGAGACAGGAGGAGAGGTAAATCTGAAGCTTCAGCCTCTGATTCCTATGTTTCCCACCCCCCAGAAGATGAAAGTGCTAGGTTGATAAAATCACTTTCTGCTAAGGTGGAAAGGTTGAAGTTGGAAGCAAAGCAAAGCTATAGGTATCCCCAAAATGCTGATAATAGGGGTAGTTTCAAAAGACCAACTAATACCCCTCAAACCATCCCAAGAGATAAAAGAGGTTGGGATAGGAATGATCAAAGAATTCAAGCCCATTTCCAAAATAACCTTGTCATTGATGAAGAAGAAGAGGAAGAGGAGGTTGATCCCGAAATCCATTGTCTTGGGGATACCTCCTCATTTCCCCATTTAACTCAATCTGCATACAAGGAGTCTCTAATGGACAACCAACTAAATGAGTTGAGTAAAGGGGAAAAAACCAGCCACACTCCAAACAGATATAATCTGAGGTCCAAACAAAAAGAAGGAAAATCGGACATCCCTGATCAGCCTGCCAAAGCAGAAAAATCTGCTAAGGATATTGCGAACCGAAGCATGGAAAAGAAGGCACAGACCCCCCCACCGTTGGTCAAAAGTCTTGTTCCAGAAGTGAGAGAAACTCTATAGGCCCCCTCCTCTTTCAGCTTTGAGCATGAAATACAAAATATTAGAATCCTTGTACCCATTTCAGAGCTTGTCAAGAATGAAGACTTCAAAAGGTGCCTCTCCAAAATGTTGCAGCCCGAACCTTCGTCTCATTCCACGAAGTCTATAAACCTTCAAGATGAGAAGCCTGCAGTCATTGTTATAACCCTAAAATGCACCACACAAGTTTACCTGGCATCAGGCCAACTCATGCCTCTTCCTAGCCAAAGCCATGCTGAACAAAACCTCAAAAAACCACTTAAATCAAGCAACCCGCGCCCTAACCTCTCACTGGGC
>ML781799.1:874313-913482 GCA_009831015.1 Picea engelmannii
CGTCGCAACTTCAGGGGTCTTCTCCGAGGAAGAGGCCATCATGAGGGCTCAACAGTTTGAGCTTATCTATTCTCAGTCTGGTCTATTGTACACCATCCTACCGGATGCACCACGATCGATTTTGGACAAAACCAGACAGAGAGTCGGACCACATGCTGACGGTATAGTTGGTTCGGCACAAACCAAGCTCGCTGAGCAATTGACTAAACAATTGCAGCAGTTATCTATACAGCACTCAGCGGCCAGCCAGACTCCTGCTTTGGCTGCTCCTCCTTCTCAAACATCGGAAGTACACTCTGTACAGATGACTAACCCAAAGGCCAACCAGCAGCCTGAAGGAAATAAAAAACAACGCAAAAAGAGTAAGGGGGATAAGAAACCAAACGATAATGCTGGCGAGGGCACCATGGAAAAGAAGAGGGTGAGGTATCCATGCAACCTTTGTGTGGAATACCACCCAACCCATTTATGCCCTCGACTTGCAGAGGCCCAGAAGTTTGTCACGCAGCAACAGCAAGCTGTGTTGACTAACCCCTTTCAGCATGGGCAGAATTTAACTCAAGCCTCTGCAAGTACGGAGGGGGGCAGCCACGAAAACTGTCCTCCCCCAAATGGTTCATCTTCCGCGAACATATATATGATGAAAAGTGACGCTTTCATAGCGACTAAAGTTCACAATTATAGCAAACCAAGTGCCTCTGATAAGGGCAAAGAAGCCGAGATCCCGTCTCTTCCTCTACAGATCGAGAAGACATTGGGTGAAACAATGACTCGCATCCCAAAAGGTGCGTTTAAACGGGCTTCTCACAATCCAAACGCAAGGGCCGCCCAGAACTACTCTGTGGTGGAGGATTTGTCACAAACCCCTTGTGCGATGTCTGCTTTGGAGGTCCTTCAAAGTTGCCCCGCTCAAAGAAAAGCCTTGTTGACTGCTTTAGGCTCTACTGAGACTTGTAACCCAGGAACGATCATGTTAGACACGACTGACTTGAAACCTCGTTTGCCTTACCACGTCGTGTTTCAGATAGTAGTGGCTCACCCCACGAAAACCTTTACACGAAATATCTTCCGCACAGTGGTAGACGAGGGCGCTTCGACTTGCGTTATGTCATTAGCATGCTGGAAAGCCATTGGTCAACCTGAGTTGTCTCCGTCACCTACTCTTCTCACTGCGTTCGATGGTCATTCTTTCTGACCGCATGGCATCATCCCTTCTTTCCCTGTGCAGTTAGGAGGGAAGACCGTGTGCGTCGAAGTAGAGGTAGTCGATTCCCCCATCGATTACAATATCTTGTTGGGTCGTAGTTGGACTTATGCAATGCAAGTGGTGGTCGCTACAGTTTTCCGCATCTTACTTTTTCCACATGAAGGCCGGATAGTGACTATTGATCAGTTGTCCTTCTCTCGACCTGATCCAGCCTTGGGGGCATCCACAGTTCCCATGGTAGATAATCCTCAAGCCGGTGTCGTTAACATAGGAGTTGGTTTGTGCCCATCTTTGATGGGTACTTTCGATTACCCACCTCCTCAAGGCGATGTCAAGTTTATCTCAACTCACCACAAGGCTGAGATTTTCCATGTTTCGTCGTTCCGCACGACTTACTTTGAGGATCCATGGATTCTTCCTTCCCCATCATACACGATGGATGCGACAGGGCACCCCGGCATGTCCATGCCCTTGTCGGTCGCTGAAGTAGCGTACTCTTTAGTCCAGCAAGCTTCATCTACTCCCGATCCGACTCCTACACAAGAGTTGGATCCGCTTCCAGAGCCTATCTGGGCTCAGGATTCTCTTGTCGACACCGATTCGTTAGATTTAGTCTTGCCTTCGGACGAAGCTATCATTGAAGCAATGATTGGTCCGGACAAACCTTGGGATGATTTGCATCACAGATCATATTTCCTCCCAGAGTTACACCAAATCGAGGCAGGAGAATTCACTATCACCATGACGGGAGATCAGTCATGTCCCATTAACCTCTTAGCTACACAGGAAATTTACACTGAGGGTAATATGGTGACTATCACTGGTCCTTTGGTAGAAAATAGAGACGATTCATCCCCTCCCTTCAATACTTCACTGAACATACATGACAAGGTGTTGCACAATTGTTTGATGGATTCAGGGGCATCTCACAATCTTATGCCTAAGATTGTCATGGAAGAACTCAGTCTGGAGATTACAAATTCCTACCACGACATGTATTCTTTCGACTCCAGGAAGGTCAAGTGCTTTGGTGTTATCAAAGACTTGGTCATATCTCTGTTCCATCTACCAATAAAAAGTGTGATCATGGACATCGTGGTAGCTGACGTTCCCCCTAATTTTGGGATACTTTTGTCTAGATCTTGGATAAAAAGACTAGGGGGAATTTTGCAGATGGACCTCACCTATGCTACCATTCTGATGTTTGGGGGTGAGCATAGGAGACTTTACAGGGAAGCTTAGTTGGCCTACAATATTAGTGATGAAGCAAACCCCACAAACCATCCTATATTTTCTCTTGACAGAGATTTGGGATCTAGTTTTCTGCAACTCATCGACGCTCCTAAACCTCCCCTGGAAATCAAAAAGTGGCCTATTACTTTTTGAGAAAATTCCCCTCCTATCACCTCTATGTGGAAAATTTTCTCCGATGGAGCCTCTTCTAAGGAAGGTGTTGGTGTTGGAGTGGTTCTTGTTTCACCCGCCAAGAGACTATATCTTTGTCCTACAAGTTAGAATTCAAAGCTACCAATAATGTGGCAAAGTATGAAGCTCTCACCTTAGGTTTGAGGGCTACAAAAGACATGGGAATTGAAGAGATATCAATATTTGGGGATGTTGAGTTAATTGTCCATCAAGTCAGAAATATTTACCAAGTTAAGCACCCTAAGCTAAGAATTTATAGAAATGAAGTGTGGGACCTTATTGACAATTTTTTCCTAGCTTTCAAAGTTTCATTTATTCCAAGAGAATAAAACATCATGGTTGATTCTCTGGTTGTTTCCGCGAGAAATTTCAGAGTCCCTTTGCCACCAAATCTCAGGTATGATGTAGAAGTAAATTACAAACCCTCTGTACCTGACAATATCAAGCATTGGAAAGTATTTGAGGATGATCTTGAGATCAAAATATTCCTTGAGACTGTTGATGAGTTTTCTGCACTACATATTGATCAAGATCAGGATTCTGAAAGTAATCCTCATGCTGATGTTTTCCTGAATAAAATCGCTAATCACCATATTGTTCAATTGCCTAGCAATCGCATTCCAAAGGGACTAGTTCCTTTGGAGAGACTATTTGATAGAAATGATGTGGCAATGAAAGTTAAAGGATCGGCTGATGATGTTGAGGTGGCAGAATGAAACATTGGTACAAAGGAAGATCCAAAATTTGTCAAGTTGTCGAGCAGTCTGTCAAGGGAACAAAGGGCTAAATATGTTCTGCTATTAAAAGAATTTCCTAATGTGTTTACCTGGACTTATGAGGATCTCATAACATACAACACAAGCATCATTGAGCACAAGATCCCACTAAAGGAAGAGGCCAAACTATTTAGGCAGAAACTGAAATAGATCAACCCCATGTTGTTGCCTATCATGGAGAAAGAGGTAAAGAACCTTTTGGATGACCAGATTATCGTTCCTTTGAGGTATTCTGAATGAGTGGCCAACTTGGTCCTGGTGAGAAAGAAGAATGGAGAAATCAGACTTTGTGTCGATTTCAAAAACCTAAACAGAAGCTCCAAGAAAGATAATTACCCATTGTCGAAAATGGAGCACATATTGCAGAGGGTGACAGGTGCATCCAGGATGTCCATGATTGAGGGATTTTCTGGATACAATCAGATTTTTGTCTTACCTTAGGACAGAGAGAAGACAACATTCACCACTCCATGGGGTACATTCATGTATGGAAAAATTCCCTTTGGATTGATGAACGCAGGAGAAACTTTCCAATGGGCTATAGACATCGCCTTTATTGGGGAAAGGGATAAATTTGTAGTCATTTAGCTGGATGAAATTATAGTTTTCTCTAGGACTGATAAAGAATATTGTCATCATCTGAGAAAGGTCTTCCAAAAATGCAGAAAATTTTGTCTCTCCATGAATCCCAAGAAGTCATTATTTGCTATGAAGGAGGGAAAATTACTAGGGGACATAGTATAAGCTGAGGGAGTAAAAATTGATCCCAGCGAGGTGGAAGCCATCCAAACCTTAGCACTTCCTAGATCCAAGAAAGAAGTTAGGTCTTTATTGGGGAAGATTGATTTTCTGCGAAGGTTTGTCTCTAATTTTGCTAAACTAGTGAAGGATATTACAGTCATGTTGAGGAAAGGAAGCGAAATCAAATGGGTTGTTGAATATTGTAGTTCCTTCGATCAAATAAAGAAGTTAATGAACGAAGCACCTATGCTCATCAGTCCTAATTACTCCAAATATTTTATGATATTCTCCTTTGCTTCATTTGACTCAGTGGCAGCGGTTTTGTTGCAAAAGAATGATGAAGGGTTTGAACAATCCATTGCCTTTTTCAGTAGGGCATTGAAAGATGCAAAGCTGAAATATAACATCATGGAAAAGTAGGCTTATGCTCTGGTTAAAGCCCTCAAATGCTTCAGGGTCTATGTTTTGCATTCAAAGGTCATTTCATATGTCCCTTCATCTTCTGTGAAGGAGATTCTCATTCAGGCTGACATCGACGGGAGAAGGAGCAAGTGGATTGCTAAAATCCTTGAATTTGACTTGGAGATAAGGCCCACCAAATTGGTTAAGGGTCAAGGTTTTGCAAGGCTACTGGCTAAATCTAATTGCAAATCCTTGGGGGTGAATTTCATCAACACTTGCTCAGAACATCGACAGGCTGAGTTGTCTGATACAAGTTATCAAGTCATCCCTCCATTAGCAGAATGTGCTTGGTACAGGGACATCATTTTATTTCTATAGAAGTTGCAACCTCTAGATGGCATGGAAGAAATCAAGGTAAGAGATTTAAAGATAAAATCAAATAAGCATTGCCTCATTGATCAAGTTTTATATTGGAAATATCCTCAAGGAGTGTTTTTGAGATGTTTAGACCCACAAGAAGACCAAAAGATCATGTCTGATTTTCATGACACTTTGTGTAGGGGGAATCACTTCTAGAGAACCACAGCCTACAAGATTCTCAGAGATGGCTATTTCTGGCCTAGCCTACTCACTGATGTTTGTGCTAAAATCAGGGCTTGCATCAAGTGCCAAAAATTCTCAGGAAAACAGTAGCTCAAGTCCTTGCCTTTGAAGCTTGTGGTATCTTCAGTACCCTTTCAACAGTGGGGCCTAGACTTTATTGGGGAGATTCATCCTGCTTCAAGCGGTCGGCATAGGTGTATCTTAACTGCAACAATATACTTCACCAAATGGATAGAAGTTATCCCCACAAGGAGTGCTTCTCACAAAGTAATCATTGGTTTTCTGGAAGATATCATGGCAAGGTTTGGTTGTCTGAATAGAATCATCACTAATAATGTTGCATCTTTCAAAGTTGAACCGTTGATCAAGTTTTGTGAGCAGTTCAGGATTGCATTGATTCACTCAACCCCTTACTACCCCCAAGGGAATGGATTGGCAGAATCCTCTAGCAAAAGCCTTATAAATATTATTAAAAGACTGCTAGAGGACAACAATAAAGCATGGGATTCAAAGCTCAAATTTTCTCTATGGGCTAATAGAGTGACAACAAAGAGGTCTCTTGGTGTCTCTCCTTTTTATCTTATGTATGGAGTTGAGGCCATCTTTCCTTCTCACCTCTCCCTGCCTATGGAAAAATTATTTCAAGACTGCCAAGGAGAGCCTGATGATATGATCAGAAGAATACAACAGTTGGTAGAAGTGCAGCAGACTAGAGAGTAGGTGATGGACAAAGCACATGAACATCAACAGAAGATCAAGCAAGCTTTTGGCTGAAAGAAAAGTAAAGGGGATTTCCAGTTGGGAGATCTAGTACTCAAATGGGATGCACCCAAACAGAACAAGGGCAAGCATGGTAAATTTGAAGCCCTCTGGATTGGGCCCTTCAAATTTTTTGAGATATTTCCAAATAATACTTATAGGATGCAGAATTTGGAGGGTGATGAAGTTTTTGGTGGCCCAGATAATGGGCATTTTCTGAAAAAAAAAAGTTGTTTGAGCCATGAGTGGCTCCTTCATGCCATTGTAAATATCATTTTCCCTTTGTTTTAAATAGCTGACTCCACAACACAACATTAAGGCGACTAAAGCTGAAGTTCTTAGAGCCTCACAGGGAGGTCTTTATTCACCATGGAGCCTAATGTTATCACACATGTTTGTAAAGGGGGGTTTTTGTTTCCTTTAGAAAAGTACCCATCCAATCAGCTTTCGTGACATTTGTGCCAGATCCTCGTCAACAGTCGACATAGATCCAGATGGCCAAAGTGTAATATCCCTCGGTAGAGCCCTAGTTGTAATTATGAATTGTAAACATATTGGATACTATGGTGAGCCAAGTTATAATAATCTAGGAGGCTTATGTGGTGATTAGACCAGAGAGCCTAGGATGTTAAGGCCATGAGCCTGTTTTGTATATGTAATTATGAAAAATAATTAATAAAAGTATGCACATCACTGCATGCAGATCAGCCACGAAGAAAGAGTGATGGTGGACTAAGCTTCCACATAATGGGTAAGGGAGAGGAGGATGAGAGGTAGGAAGAGGGGCTAATCTTGAGGGATTAAGTCCTTAAGAATAATATTTTATTATTCCAAAACCATGTGAAATTTATGTTATATCCTAAGTCCTGGGAAGGACAGGTGACTCCCAAGGAGGAGGAGCGTGCTTCATGGGCGACATGTGTCGTCCCATGCACATGCAATTTAACCCAGGAAATGAACCGTGTTGGGGGTTCAACCTCCCATTATCCATCTTCCGTCTAAACTGGCGGGCGTTCCCGATCGACCTCTGTTGGGTGTTTTATGTTGGATCTTGTACCTGAACCATGGGAGTCTCTGTGTGGAATCTATGTACACCTTACACATCTTCGAAACCAGAGTCATGAGTCTGTCCTTTATTGTTGGTTGGGGAAACCCAAATGTCCCGTAATTTTTGAGCCTTTCTATGCCTTAGCGCCTCACTATCACCTTTTTGGGAGAGCTCGTACCTATTTGTCCAGTTAGTGGTTGTGGCCACGCAATTCTTGACTGTGTGTGGCTTGTTGGTTGTTGTATGCTCGTGTTGAGTTTTTTGGTTGCCTTGAATGTGTTAGAAACCGAGTTGAAGAAAGCGGGCTATCAGGTCTATGAGTGGCTCTTTCCAAGTGAGAGAGTCTACTGAGAAGTGGTTCCTCCTAGAGAGAGTCCAACACCAGCTACAGAGCTCTGAGAGTTCCTGATTCGGCCTGTTGTCGAGACCTAGAGAGGGAGGTGAAGCACCGATGTACTGTGCTTGTGAAGGTGTATACTCCTGGGTGGAGCAGGCATGTGGGGAATGAGAGTCCGTGAGTAGTGGGTGTAAGAAGGCTCCTAGAGAGAATCCTTTCGATTGCTCTGTGCAGTTTTTCATGTAACCTCAGCCTAGTCTAGGATTCCCTTGCCTTGGGTGGAGCTTAGTCCCAGCTTAGAGGTGACCCACTACTGAGCGTGATGAGCACCATGGTCTAAGGTTGGAAGGTTCGTGGAAGTTTTTCATGCAGTTGGTGGTGTTACCATCATTCCAAAAGATAAGTATCAGCTTGTGCTTAATTATATGTTATGCATGCCTATGATGCTTATATGTTATCATGTATTCTGTGGCGCATATGAATTATTGTTAATGTCCTTGATGATGCATGTTAGCAGTAATTATGTACTTACTCTGTGTTAAGTCATTTATCTTCATTTAAATGCATATTATATAAGTGTTATTCTGTAGTAGCATTACTCCTAGCGTGGGTTGACAGCCCGGGGGATGTTACAGTTTGGTATCTTAGATTTAAAGGGCTAAGTTAAGGTTGTGTCGATAGCATTGCCCGACCTTTGGAGGGTCGGGGATGTTACAAATTGGTATCAGAGCATGGTTACAACACTGAGCCTAGATGGGCCATGTTAGTGGAATTTGAAACAAAAGTTTCGGAAATAATTGTTGTCGAAGTAGACAAAAATAAAAATTCAGAGCCAAGGTTTTAACCTTGAACCTGGATGGGCTAGTTAAGTGGTCTTTGGACCCGAAGTTTCAAGTGGAAAATGTGTCTGGAGGAACCAATTTTGGACCTCAAAAACGTTCCTAAGTGCCAATATGTTACCTTATCCATGTTAAGAAGCTCAGGAGAAGTAGCGGTATCGTAAAACCACAATAGACGCAGTGTCGGACCGCAGAGTAATGTGTGAACTAGTGAAGTAACAACTAAGTTTCAATTGTTTCTCTCATGTGAGTTGCAAGTGCAAGGAGTGCGTTGACAGAGGTGAGTTAACCTCAGAGAAGCTAAGGAGAGATACCGTTGAACTTTCATCAACAGAAGTGCAAGGAGTGCACAGGAAGAACTATGTGTTGAGTTCGGAGAGAGATAGAGTCATTGAGAACTCTGTAGGGCTCTTCCAAGAGGGCATCGAGTGAGTACAAGTGTGCACATAGAGAACTCTTTGTTGATTTCAGGGAGAAGAGTATCAGAGGAAGATACTTACAGAGTTGTTGAACACTCTGTAGAAAACGCTCAGCAAGGTCTGCTTTGAGCATAAGGTTGCCAGGGGAGCATGAAGTTTTCCTATGAAAGGAAACAGAAGGGTCGAGAACCTTAGGAGACTGAGTAACTCGAAAAGATCAGAAGAGATAACACAAGGAGTGTGTGGGAGACGGACTCATTATAAGTCTTAAAGCTCAGAAGAGATAACGCTTACATGAGCGAAGATGAGACCAGATAGACAAACTCGAAGGAGGAGAAAAGGTCGAAGCCTTTCAATACTTAGAAAATATTCTAAGTCCGAAGAGATCTCAACTGTTGGAGGTAGATCTCAGTCGTCCATTTAGAAGCATCATCAAGATCGTGAGATTTACGGTCACCTCGCATTGTAGGGATAGAAGGTGCTCGAGCTTTACGAAGTCGAGGGTTGGCCGCAATCCAAACCACAGTTTTGGAGAAAGGACACGTGTAGGCGCAAGGTGAATTGTGGGATGAAAAGTAGTTTGGTCTCAAACCACCTTTGAGCGTTCCCGCAATCGCGTGTTTGTTTGAGGTCACAACCCAAGGTCACCTCTAAGGAGGAGCCTAGACCGTTAGATCAACGTCCAACAGAACAAAGGAAGCGCAGAGGAGAGGAACAGATCCCATCTGTTGGGCCTGAGTGTGAAGGACCAGCAACCGTTGGATCCAGAGGTAAGCACACGAGACTTAACCCTTGTGTGCATAGGAGAGTGGACTTGTCAAAGTCCAGAAGTTTCAAAGTGATTTGGGACCATCCATCGTCAAGGCTGATAGGTGGCGAAAGATCCATAACTACAGAGCGAACCACTTCGAATGTTTGTGGTTGGGGAAGATACGAATAGCCGAAGAAATTGGGAGCCATTGATCTAGGTTGGACAGGTGTCACCATATCACGAACTTCAGAGAATCGTACTCCAGGGTTTTTGTGAAGTTGTGTTTTGGAATGTTCTGAAGCGTCGAAGCCTGAAACGTCTAAGGGTCATTGATCCGAAGGAAGGAGCATGGATCATTGATCTGCGAGGAGACACACAAAATATGGAGACTCACTCCGTTGGAAAAGCGTTGATATGAAAGTGGATGTGTGGCGCTAGATCTATAACTATGGGTACAGAGCACTCCAGAGAAAAGCAGAGGGTGAAAGCACTGAAGTACCGAAGGAGATATCGATCATTGATCGAGGAGGAGGTCGAAGTACCCTTGATCTGGTCTTGGTCGAAAAGACCCGAAGTCCCAAAGTAATCGAGGACCATTGATCTCAAATCAACAAGGACCGTTGATATTTGCAGCGGTATCTCTCGAAGTCCCGAAGCACTGAAGTCTCGGAACTCAGACGCTTGAGGTTCCATAGTGAGTGTCATTCATTGGATGTTTGGTAGACATGGACTGTTGATCCACTCTACTTCGCGAGTTCAGTAATCCGAAACTCTGAGAGATTATTGTGTTGTGTTTGAAATTTCCCAAAGCCGAAGGCTCGAGTAAGAACCTATTGATTTAGCACTTGGTCACAGTTGTGGTCCAATGTGAATTAAGGGCCCAAGGAAAATGGGGGCGGGTGCCCGAAAACTATGTTGAAGAAGGAAAAGGGGTTAGGAAGGAAGCCCATGGGTTTCGTCTGGTTTGAACCTGCATCAAGGAAATACTGAAGACTTGGGAACCTTATGATAGGGTCCAACGAAGATCTAAGAGCCATTAGCTCAGAGGATAAGGACAGGGAAAAATTATTTATTCGACATCTGAGATTTTTTTTTCAGAAGTCGTTGGATCAGATGTTGGGTTCGATAAGCAGCATGGAAACCCCAAATGGGAGTCTTGTTTGGGGAAGACATTCCATGTGACAATCCTTACACATCAAATGTGAATGCTAGGTGGAGAAAGCCATCTACAATACATGATAATGCATGAACCATAAGTTTGTATGGAGACGCAAAGAATGGGAATAAGGAAGGAAGGTTTTAGGGAATTATAATTCGTTCATGCAAAAGTTAAATCAGAGGAATCCAAATAATAATGGAATACTGAAAATTAATAATCATCATAATATGTGATGGCAAGTATGCAAAGTAGACAAGGAAAAAAAAAACTCCTGGATGAAGTCAAGTCCATGAACATCCTAAGTAATGGAAAAAGAAATCATGAGATAGATGTCCAACAGCAAAAGAGAAGCTGAGAGTAAAAGAAAACCTCAAGTACTAAAGTATTATGTTGGGAAAGGGCTGAAGAAGTTTAGTCCTGAAGAGTAACGGGATGTTGAAGAATCTAGAATCTATAAAACATCTTGGTGTGGAATTTGATTCATCCAAGTATGAGATTGGGTTAGTTGGACCCAGGAAATTAACGAAAGTTGAAGGTTAATATCAGCTTAGTTTGGGACTATAAATGCAAAGGAATCCTAGAGTGATTTGGCTAGAAAGTGCTCAGGACAAAAATAGTCATGTACAATGACTACAATGAGAGCACCAGAAGATCCATGAACACAGGAAGAATTGTAGACTTCTGAGATCAACAATGAAAAGTTTTATAGGGAGAAAGAAGTTGCTACAATTTCTGTGGTAGCAAGTGTGTTATGGCTTGATTGGGTCAGCCAGAGGAAATAATGCCTGCATGTTTGCAAGTGTTGTTGATGATGTTTCTACATAAGAAGGGAACCAACAAAGAGTTGAAGTGTTGGTTATAAGCTTGATAAAAGAAGCATGAAATATTTTACTACCATCAGACATTTAGGTAGTATAAAATTTATTAATGGCAGTCATGCAGGTATGAGTTTTATTACTCTTTTTGCATAATTGCTGAAAGGAAATTTAGGTAAGAATTTCCTCAGCCAGAGTTATTATATAAAATCACACGATTATATTATTGAATGCATACCACTGGATGTGGTAAAGGCTAGAGGCATGTATTAATTCAAAGCTTTTTATCTTCTGAATGGACACACTGACATAGTAGAATGTCATGTTAATTTGGTTATGGGTAATAACCAAAGAATTAAAGATAAAATATTGTTATAGGAATGAATGCCAATAAACTAGTCATGTATGAGATCAGGACCTGGTTGGATATGGCAAGGTATGGATATGGAAATTTTATGAGCCACACAGGTACTAAAAGCTTCCTACTTTTAAATAAAACTTGGGCTGCAACCTTTTTTCTAACACATATGAATACCACAGAATTATATTCTTGGTGTAGTGTTTGGGTCAAAAAGGAAGGCATCCAATTAATTGGAAGACAATAGGAAGTGTGTGGAAAATGTGTCAACACATTGGCCAGAATTCCAACTTATGGATGGTGAGATACATGACCGAGATAAAGAACATTATGTAATTCAATGCAAGGTGCACTGAATAAGTATGCATTGAGAATTGTACTCATGCATAGTAAGTGATAGAATTGTATGCTAAATGCATTGATTGAATGTGTTTGTAAGTACATGCATATATATTATTGCATGGAAATAATTATACTAATGGAGGAAATGTTGCTAACTCATGAAGTTGAGAACATTTCAGGAACAGTTAAACATTGCAACGGGAAAGTTGCAAGCCAGGTAGTCATAGAAATAGAGACTACATAAAAATTTATGTTCAGAAAATTGAAATAATAAACTTATTGTTGTTAATTATGAGCATGCATATGCAT
Organism: Picea engelmannii; assembly: GCA_009831015.1. NCBI lineage: Eukaryota > Viridiplantae > Streptophyta > Pinopsida > Pinales > Pinaceae > Picea > Picea engelmannii. The sequence goes on from ML781799.1 coordinate 886,604, forward strand.
AGAATGATGAGTCATTCTATTTGGTTAAGTTGTTTGGTAATTGTGATTGAATTTCTAGGTGCAGACAATTCTAAGATCATTGCATAAGGTGTTGTACATGTTGAATTATGATGTACAAAAAATGCTAATAATTTGTTGGCAGTATGCAAGATGAAGTCTTGCAGGAAATTGGTATGTAGTTTGGTACATGTGGAAAATCACAAGGATGGCTGCATTCATAATATGGAAACAACCAAGATGAATTATGAAATAGAATTTCATGTTTTGGGGAAAAAGTTGAATTCCCTTTTGAACTAATTGAAGTTCCTAAATAAATTATTTTATGTTCCTCATGATAACTGCATGTGGGTGGTGTAGATGAAATGATGTGGATTAAAGTTGGAATGTTGACTACAAAGAGTAGCTTGAGAAGATGTTGATTGGAAATCTCTGAGGGCAGTTGGAACTCCGAGAGCCACAGTGCTCTGAGACTTCCTAAGCCATCCTGTTGTTGAAGCCCAAGGAAAGGGAGGTGTAGCAACCGATGGACTATGTAACAGTGAAGGTGTACACTCCTAGGGTGGGACGGACATGTGGGGAATGAGAGACCGTTGGTTGGAGTACTGCTGAGGTTTGAATAGTTGGAGTGTTGCTGAGGTTTGGTACCTTGGCCCCAACCATGTGGATAAGGATTGTGGACCGTGGCTATCTTGGGAAGTCATTGCCCCGATGGAGTCATAGCCCTGCTCAGGGGTGGAAGGTCTTCTCAATCAAAAGATAAGTACAATTCTATATTTATTGTATGTTGTGTATGTTGTATATAGGTTATAATGTTATTAAAATTGTCTTTATATGCATATATATACATTGCATATATGCTTGCATTACCGCATCTATGACTGTACATAATGTGTTTCATATTTCATTACTTAAGAAATATATATACATGATAGTCATCATGTAATCGATTGGAATGTGATTCATGTGGAGCAAGAAGGTGTCTTTCAAATGCATCCGGTGCGCATATTGGACCGGAAGAGCAATTAGCTCCGGAATCGAGCCATAGGGCTTGTAAAGGTCCAGTGGACCTGGTACGGTCCTAAGGACGTGACATGGGAGCATGAGGATGCTATGCAGGAAGAATACCCGCATCTTTTTGAAGATTTTGGAAATCTTGTTGATGTTGTGTAAAGATTTGCACTGAGGACAGTGCAAAAATAAGAGGAGGGGATTGTGATATCCCCCGGTAGAGCCCCAATTGTAATTATGAATTGTAAACATGTTGGATAGGGTGGTGAGATGAGTTATAATAAGCTAGGAGGCTTATGTGGTGATTAGGCCAGAGAGCCTAGGATGCTAAGGCCAGGAGTCTATTTTGTATATGTAATTATGCAAAATCATTAACAAAAATATACACATCATTGAATGAAGACCGACCACGAAGAAAGAGTGATGGGGGACTAAGCTTCCACAGACTGGGTAAGAGAGAGGGGGCTGAGAGGTAGGAAGAGGGGCTAATATTGAGGGCTTAAGTCCTTAAGAATAATATTTTATTATTATTCCAAAACCATGTGAAATTTATGTTATATCCTAAGTCCTGGGAAGGACAGGTGACTCCCAAGAAGGAGGAGTGTGCTTCATGGGAGACATGTGTCGGCCCAAGCACATGCAATTTAACTCAGGAAATGAACCGTGTTGGGGGTTCAACCTCCCATTATCCATCTTCCGTTTGAATTGGCGGGAGTTCCTGATCAACCTCTGTTGGGTGTTTTATGCTAGATCTTTTACCTGAACCGTGGGAGTCTCTACGTGGAATCTCTGTACACCTTACGCATCTTTGAAACCAGAGACATGAGTTTGTCCTTTATTGCTAGGTGGGGAAACCCAAATGTCCCATAATTGTTCAGCCTTGCTATGCCTTAGCGCCTGACTATCACCATTTTGGGAGAGCCCGTACATGTTTGTCCAGTTAGTGGTTGTGGCCACGCAGTTATAGACTGCATGTGGCTTGTTGGTCGTTGTATGCTCGTGCTGAGTCTTGCGGTTTCCCCAACTGTGTCAGAAACCAAGTTGAAGAAATTAGGTTGTCAGGTCTGTGAGTGGCTCTTTCCAGGTGAGAGAGTCTGCTGGAAAGTGGTTCCTCCCAGAGAGAGTCCAGCACCAGCTATGGAGCTTTGAGAGTTCTTGATCTGGCCTGTTGTCGAGACCCATAGAGGGAGGTGAAGCACCAATAGACTGTGCTTGTGAAGGTGTATACTCCCAAGTGGAGCAGGCATGTGGGGAATGAGAGTCCATGAGTAATGGGCGTAAGAAGGCTCCTGGAGAGAATCCTTCCAGTTGCTCTATGCAGTTTTCCCTGTAACCTCAACCTAGTCTAAGATTCCCTTGCCTTGGGTGGAGCTTAGTCCCAGCTCAGGGGTGACCCACTGCTGAGTGTGATGAGCACCGTGGTATAAGGCTGGGAGGTTTGTGGAAGGTCTTCACGCAGTTGGTGGTGTTACCATCATTCCAAAAGATAAGTATCAGCTTGTGCTTAATTATATGTTATTCATGTCTGTGATGCTTATATGTTATCATGTATTCTGTGGCGCATATGAATTATTGTTAATGTCCTTAATGATGCATGTTAGCAGTAATTATGTACTTATTGATCTGTGTTAAGTCATTTATCTTCATTTAAATGCATATTATATAAGTGTTATTCTGTAGTTGCATTACTCCTGGCGTGGGTTGATAGTCCGGAGGATGTTACAATTTGGTATCTTAGCTTTAAAGGGATAAATTAAGGTTGTGTCGATAGCATTTCCCAGCATTTGGAGGGTCGAGGATGTTACAAATTGGTATCAGAGCATGGTTACAACACTGATCCTAGATGGGCCATGTTAGTGGAAGTTGAAGCAAAAGTTTCGGAAAGAATTGTTGTCGAAGTAGACAAAAATTTGAATTCAAAGCCAAGGTTTTAACGTCGAACCTGGATGGGCTAGATAAGTGGTCTTTGGACCCGAAGTTTCAGGTGGAAATTGTGTCTGGAGGAACCAATTTTGGACCTTAGAAATGTTCATGAATGCCAATATGTTACCTTGGTCGTGTTAAGAAGCTCAGGAGGAGTAGCGGTATCGTAAAACCACAACAGAAGCAGTGTCGGACCGCAGAGTAATGTGTGAACTGGTGAAGTAACAATTAAGTTTCAATTTTTTCTCTCATGTGAGTTGAAAGTGCAAGGAGTGCACATTGTCTGCAAGGAGTGCGTTGACAGAGGTGAGTTAACCTCAGAGAAGCTCAGGAGAGATACTGTTGAACTTTCATCACCAGAAGTGCAAGGAGTGCACATGAAGAACTTTGTGTTGATTTCGGAGAGAGATAGAGTCACTGAGAACTCTGTAGTGCTCTGCCAGAAGGGCATCGAGCGAGTACAAGTGTGCACAAAGAGAAATCTTTGTCGAGTTCAGGGAGAAGAGTATCAAAGGAAGATACTCACAGAGCTGTTGAACACTCTATGGAAAACGCTCAGCAAGGTGTGCTTTGAGCAGATGGTTGCCAGGGGGGCACAAAGTTTTCCTTTGAAAGGAAACAGAAGGGCCAAGACCCTTAGGAGATTGAGTAACTCGAAAATATCAGAAGAGATAATGCAAGGAGTGTGTGGGAGATGGAATCATTCTAAGTCATAAAGCTCAGAAGAGATAACACTTACGTGAGCGAAGACGAGACCCGATAGACGAACTCGAAGGAGGATAAAAGGTTGAAGCCTTTGAATACTTAGAAAATATTCTAAGTCCGAACAGATTTGAAATGTTGGAGGTAGATATCAGTCGTTCGTTTAGAAGCATCGTCAAGATCGTGAGATTGATGGTCACCTCGCATTGCAAGGATAGAAGGTGCTCGAGCTTTACGAAGTCAAGGGTTGGCCACAATCCAAACCACAGTTTTGGAGAAAGGATGCATGTAGGCTCAAGGTGAATTGCAGGACAAAAAGTAGTTTAGTCTCAAACCACCTTTGAGTGTTCCTGCAATCACGTGTTTGCGTGAGGTCACCACGCAAGGTCACCTCTAAGGAGGATCCTAGACCGTTAGATCAACGTCCAGCAAAACAAAGGAAGTGCAGAGGAGAGGAACAGATCCCATCCTTTGGGTATGAGCGTAAAGGACCAGCAACCGTTGGATCTGAAGGTAAGCGCACGAGACTTAACCCTTGTGTGCGTAGGAGAGTGGACTTGTCAAAGTCCCGAAGTGATTTGGGACCATCCATCGTCAAGGCTGACAGGTGGCAAAAGATCCATAACTCCGGAGCAAACCACTTCAGAAGTTTTTGGTTGGGGAAGATAAAAATAGCCGAAGCAGCTGGGAGTCGTTGATCTGGGTTGGACAGGTGTCACCAGATCATGAACTTCGAAGAATCGTACTCCAAGATTTTTGTGAAGCTGTGTTTCAGAATGTTCTGAAGCGCTGAAGCCTCAAACATCTAAGAGTCGTTGATCCGAAGGAAGGAACGTGGATCGTTGATCTGCGAGGAGACACGTGGAAGACGGAGACTCACTCCCTTGGAAAACCGTTGATATGAAAGTGGAAGCGTGGCACCAAATTTGGAACTACAAGTACAAAGCACTCCGGAGGAAAGCAGAGAGTGAAAGCAACGAAGTGTCGAAGGAGATCTCGATCGTTGATCGAGGAGGAGGTCGAAGTACCCTTGATCTGGTCTTGGTCGAAAAGACCTGAAGTCCCGAAGTAATCAAGGATCGTTGATCTCAAATCAACAAGGACCGTTGATCTTTGCAGCGGTGTCTTCCGAAGTCTTGGAACTCAAACACCTGAGGTTCCATAGTGAGTGTCAGTCGTTGGATGCTGGGTAGACATGGACAGTTGATCCACTCTACTTCGCGAGTTTAGTAATCCAGAACTCTGAGATATTATTGTGTTGTGTTTGAAATTTTCCGAAGCCGAAGGCTCGAGTAAGCACCTATTGATTTAGCACTTGGTCACAGTCGTGGTCCTATGTGAATTAAGGGCCCAAGGAAAATGGGGGTTGGTGCCCGAAAACTGGGTTAAAGAAGGAAAAAGGGGTTAGGAAGGAAGCATGTGGGTTTCTTCTGGGTTGGACCTACATCAAGGAAGTATTGAAGACCTAGGAACCTTATGATAGGGTCTAATGAAGATCTAAAAGCCATTAGCTCAGAGGAGAAGGACAAGGAAAAATTCTTTATTCTACATCTGAGATTTTTTTTTCAGAAGTCGTTGGATCATATGTTGGGTTCAATAAGCAGCATGGAAACCCCAAATGGGATTCTTGTTTGGGGAAGACAGTCCATGTGACAATCCTTGCACATCAAATGTGAATGCTAGGTGGAGAAAGCCATCTACAATACATGATAATGCATGAACCATAAGTTCGTATGGAGACGCAAAGAATGGGAATAAGGAAGGAAGGTTTTAGGGAATTATAATTCGTTCATGCAGAAGTTGAATCAGAGGAATCCAAATAATAATGGAATGCTGAAAATTAATAATCAGCATAATATGTGATGGCAAGTATGCAAAGTAGACAAGGAAAAAAAAAAAAAAACTCCTGGATAAAGTCAAGTCCATGAACATCCTAAGTAATGGAAGAAGAAATCATGAGATAGATGTCCAGCTAGCAAAAGAGAAGCGGAGAGTATAAGAAAACATCAAGTACTAAAGTATTCCGTCGGGAAAGGGATGAAGAAGTTCAGCCCTGAAGAGTAATGGGATTTTGAAGAATCCGGAGTCTATAAAACATCTTGGTGTGAAATTTGATTCATCCAAGTACAAGATTGGGTTAGTTGGACCCAGGAAATTAATGAAATCTGAAGGTTAATATCAACTTAGTTTGGGACTATAAATGCAAAGGCAACCAAGAGTGATTTGGCTAGAAAGTGCTCAGGACAAAAATAGTCATGTACAATGACTACAATGAGAGCACCAGAAGATCCATGAACCCGGGTAGAATTGTAGACTTCTGAGATCAACAAGGAAAAGTTTTATAAGAAGAAAGAAGTCGCTGCAATTTTTGTGGCAGCAAGTATGTTATGGCTTGATTGGGTCAGCTAGAGGAAAGAATGTATGCATGTTTGGAAGTGTTATTGATGATGTTTCTACATAAGGAGGGAAGCAACAGAGCGTTGAAATGTTGGTTATAAGTTTGATAAAAGAAGCATGAAAGATTTTACTGCCATCAGACATTTAGGTAGTATAAAATTTATTAATGGCAATCATGCAGGTATGAGCTTTATTACTCTTTTTACATAATTGCTGAAAGAAAATTTAGGTAAGAATTTCCTCAGCCAGAGTTATTATATAAAATCACACGATTATATTATTGAATGCATACCACTGGATGTGGTAAAGGCTGGAGGCATGTCTTAATTCATAGCTTTTTATCTTCTGAATGCACACACTGACATAGTAGAATGTCATGTTAATTTGATTATGGGGTAATAACCAAAGAATTAAAAATAAGAAATTGTTATAGGAATGAATTCTAGTAAACTAGTCATGTATGAGACCAAGACCTGGTTGGATATGGCAAGGTATGGATATGGAAAGGTTATGAGCCACACAGGTACTAAAAGCTTCCTACTTTTAAATAAAACTTGGGCTGCAACCTTTTTGCTAACACTAATGAATAGCACATAATTATATTATTGGTGTAGTGTTTGGGTCGAAAAGGAAGGCATCCAATTAATTGGAAGACAATAGGAAGTGTGTGGAGAATGTGTCAACACATTGTCCAGAATTCCAACTTATAGATGGTGAGATACATGACTGAGATAAAGAGCATTATGTAATTCAATGCAAGGTGCACTGAATAAATATGCATTGAGAATTGGACTCATGCATAATACGTGATAGAATTGGATACTAAATGCATTGATTGAATGTGTTTGTAAGTACATGCATATATATTATTGCATGGAAATAATTATACTAACGGCTAAAATGTTGCTAACTTAAATGTTGTTAACTCATGAAGTTGAGAACATTTTAGGAACTGTTAAACATTGCAACAGGAAAGTTGCAAGCCAGGTAGTCATAGGAATAGAGACTACATAAAATTTTATGTTCAGAAAATTGAAATAATAAACTCACTGTTGTTAATTATGAACATGCATATGCATAGAATGATGAGTCATTCTATTTGCTTAAGTTGTTTGGTAATTGTGATTGAATTGCTAGGTGCAGACAATTCTAAGATCATTGCATAACGTGTTGTACATGTTGAATTATGATGTACAGAAAATACTAACAATTTGTTGGCAGTATGCAAGATGAAGTCTTGCAGGAAATTGGTATGCAGTTTAGTGCCTGTGGAAAATCACAAGGATGGTTGCATTCATAATATGGCAATAGCCAAGATGTATTATGGAATAGAATTTCATGTTTTGGGGAAAAATTGAATTCCCTTTTGAACTAATTGAAGTTCCTAAATAAATTATTTTATGTTCCTCATGATAACTGCATGTGGGTGGTGCAGATGAGATGATGTGGATTAAAGTTGGAATGTTGACTACAAAGAGTAGCTTAAGAAGATGTTGATTGGAAATCTCTAAGGGCAGTTGGAACTCTGAGAGCCATGGTGCTCTAAGACTTCCTGAGCCAATCTATTGTTGAAGCCCAAGGAAAGGGAGGTGTAGCAACCGGTGGACTGTGTGACAGTGAAGGTGTACACTCCTGGGGTGGGACAGGCATGTGGGGAATGAGAGACCATTGGTTGGAGTGTTGTTGAGGTTTGAATGGTTGGAGTGTTGTTGATGTTTGGTACCTTGGCCTACACCATGTGGATAAGGATTGTGGATCGTGGCTATCTTGGGAATCCATTGCCCCGATGGAGTCATAGCCCTGCTCATGGGTGGAAGGTCTTCTCAATCAAAAGATAAGTACAATTCTCTATTTATTGTATGTTGTGTATGTTGTATACAGGTTATAATGTTATTAAAATTTTCTGTATGTACATATATATACATTGCATATATGCTTGCATTACCACATCTATGACTGTACATAATGTGTTTCATATTTCATTACTTAAGAAATATATATACATGATGTTAATCATGTAATCGATTGGAATGTGATTCAGGTGGAGCAAGAAGGTGTCTTGCAAGTGCATCTGGTGCGCATATTGGACCGGAAGAGAAAATAGCTCTGGAATCGAGTCGTGGGGCTTGTAAAGGTTCAGTGGACCTGGTACGGTCCTGAGGACGTGACATGGGAGCATGCGGATGCTATGCGGGCAGAATACCCGCATCTTTTTGAAGATTTTGAAAATCTTGTTGATGTTGTGTAAAGAGTTCACTGAGGACAGTGAAAAAATAAGGGGAGGGGATTGTAATATCCCCTGATAGAGCCCCAGTTGTAATTATGAATTGTAAACATATTGGATAGGCTGGTGAGCCGAGTTATAATAAGCTAGGAGGCTTATGTGATGATTTGGCCAAAGAGCCTAGGATATTAAGGCCAGGAGCCTATTTTGTATATGTAATTATGAAAAATCATTAATAAAAATATAGACATCACTGTATGCAGACCGTCCACGAAGAAAGAGTGATGGGGGACTAAGCTTCCACAGAATGGGTAAGGGATAGGGGGATGAGAGGTAGGAAGAGGGGCTAAGCTTGAGGGCTTACGTCCTTAAGAATAATATTTTATTATTATTCCAAAACCATGTGAATTTTATGTTATATCCTAAGTCCTGGAAAGGACAAGTGACTCCCAAGGAGGAGGAGCGTGCTTCATGGGAGACATGTGTTGGCCCAAGCACATGCAATTTAACCTAGGAAATGAACCGTGTTGGGGATTCAACCTCCCATTATCCATCTTCCGTCTGAACTGGCAGGCGTTCCTGATCGACCCCTGTTGGGTGTTTTATGCTGGATATTTTACCTGAATCGTGGGAGTCTCTACATGGAATCTCTGTACACCTTATGCATCTCCGAATCCAGAGTCGTGAGTCTATCCTTTATTGCTAGTTGGGTAAACCCAAATGTCCTATAATTGTTGAGCCTTGCTATACCTTAGCGCCTGACTATCACCGTTTTGGGAGAGCTCGTACCTGTTTTTCCAGTTAGTGGTTGTGGCCACGCAGTTCTGGACTGTGTGTGGATTTTTGGTCGTTGTATGCTCGTGTTGAGTCTTGCGGTTGCCCCGACTATGTCAGAAACCAAGTTGAAGAAAGCAGGTTGTCAGGTCTGTGAGCAGCTCTTTCCAGGTGAGAGAGTCTACTGGGAAGTGGTTCCTCTCAGAGAGAATCCAGCACCAACTACGGAGCTCTGAGAGTTCATGAATCGGCCTGTTGTGAAGACTCAAAGAGGGAGGTGAAGCACCGATGGACTGTGCTTGTGAAGGTGTATACTCTTGGGTGGAGCAGGCATGTGGGGAATGAGAGTGCGTAAGAAGGTTCATGGAGAGAATCCTTCTGGTTGCTATGTGCAGTTTTCCCTGTAACCTTAGCCTAGTCTAGGATTCCCTTGCCTTGGGTGGAGCTTCGTCCCAGCTCAGGGGTGACCCACTGCTGAGCATGATGAGTAACGTGGTCTAAGGCTGGGAGGTTTGTTGAAGGTCTGCACGCATTTGGTGGTGTTACCATCATTCCAAAAGATAAGTATCAACTTGTGCTTAATTATATGTTATGCATGCTTGTGATGCTTATATGCTATCATGTATTCTGTGGCGCATATGAATTATTGTTAATGTCCTTTATGATGCATGTTAGCAGTAATTATGTACTTACTCTGTGTTAAGTCATTTATCTTCATTTAAATGCATATTATATAAGTGTTATTCTGCAGTAGCATTACTCCAATGTTACAGTTTGGTATCTTAGCTTTAAAGGGCTAAGTTAAGGTTGTGTCGATAGCATTGCCCCGCCTTTGGAGGGCCAGGGATGTTACACAAAGAGCAGGGAGAGGCAGCCACATGTTCCAGGTGCCGAGTTGAATTAGGCCTCGTCCTCGTCCCGATGCAGACAGTTAAATGAAGTCGGGGAAGGTGGTTGAAAGATCGTCTCGCCCCCATAAATGGAAAGCTCGGAAAAGACTGGCAAAGCGCCTGAGATCATGTCTGATAGGGAACTGCATGCGCAGTTTGACAAAAGACTGCATGCACAGTCTCCTAGAAGATCACGTGCACGTTCAGTCTGACAAGGAGCTCGTCGACTCAAAGCTTTGACTGTAGTGGCGAGTTGTTTTGAGTATATGTAGGCAGTTTTTTTATTTTGTTATGGTCGATGGTTGAGCTGCGCTCCCACATTGTAAAGTTTATATAAAGCACTCTGGTTATATGGTTATGTAATTCGATCTAAGACTTTTGGTTTAATGAAATTCAATTCCCTGTTTCCATGCTTTATTGCCTCTGATACTAAATGTTCATGATTTCAGGATTCACATGGATGTTTATGACTGAGTTATAATGGATGTTCGATCATAGCCCGGTTATAGCGTTTTCAGTCTCTTGAACTCTGAATCCAAGAAGATCTTGTTTTCTGAGTTTTTCCTCCTTAGGCTGCTGGAAGACCTGTTGTCCAAAGAAAACCTTTTCATTTTCTCCTCGATTTCTTCCTCTTGCTCACCCTTACTACAACTTACTGACTAAAGATGAATCAAGACCTCATTTGTGGGTGCATGTTGGTCCAGTTTTCTGAGTTTAAACGATATTATCCTGAGTTTGCACCCATTCGACCCCCTTTAAATTATTCATTGTAACATACAAACTAATGGGTACTGGGCTTACCTCTGCCACAATCCAGAGGTGACTTCTGGTGCTAACAGGAAGTAATGATGATGGAAAGTACGAGCATTGGTGGGAAGTAATGGCGAAAAAAAGTACGAGCATCGGCAGGAAGAGTCTCCACCCTGGATACCGGCGAGAGGGAAGGTTCACGATGGTCAGTAGTATAGACGTGTGTGAGGTATTAATGGTCAACGCCAGCAAGAGTTTAAACCCTTAGCACGACACAAACACTTCAACGACCACAATAAATGGTGGGGAGGAAAGGAACCCTCTCCCCGAGGTCCCACACACTGCTCACCAAGTGTTATCACATGGCAACGGAGTCCAAAGAAATATGTCGGAGGAGGGACATCTCCTCATCCGTATCCCTGAGTTAAATGAGATTTAATAAGGCAGAGAGTAAGGTTCCTATTACTCTATCTCGGATGGCAAGATGAATTTGTAAAAATAGTTTCGCAAAGTTTGTAGGTTGGCTAAATCATAACGCCCTGCAAAACTAGGAGAGGGAAGTGGAAAATTACAGGGAATTCCTAAAAGAAGGGGGACCCGAGACCCTCCCACAATCAGAGCCTTTGTGAATTCGACCTAGACTCCATTGGGGGACTTAGGCAGCTATGGCTCCAAGGCAGGGGTATCCGCGTGGTTATCGCAATGAAGGTCACTCTCCCCCAGCTTCATCCTCTCGCTAGATTGAAAATGAAGTCTCGTCTTCAAGACTCCAACATGAAACATTCATGACAGCTCACTCTTTCTTCACCACCATTTCGTCCAGGTTCCAAGACCATGTGGAAGAAGCTAAGGCATCAGCCCAGGAGGACAGATCTATGCATATGGAGCAGGAGGTAGAAGAAGCCACAATTCGTTGGGTTCTGGACGTAGGAACATCGAAGGAAAGGGATACAAAGTATTGGAAGACAATCGAATGGTATTGGCACATTAAGAACCTCTTAGGCCAAATACTCCAGACAAGGGAGGAGGATCACTACACAATGTAGCTACAATTGGATGGCCTTCACCTGATGATGCATGAAGTTTTGGCATGCCTGCCTCCGACAAGCACACTGGTGACCCCTTCAGCCCTGCACATCATAGCAAATTCGGCCCCGGAGCAGACTCAGGACCGGTCGGTGATGCTGCTAGGTCCTTGATTTTAGGTCTCAGTTTGAAATTTTCGTTATGAACTATCTTAGAAGATTTGGTCCATGGGCTAGTAGAAAGAAAGATATAGGTTTTTTTTTGTTTTTCTAGAACTAAAGACTTTGTTTAAAAACTTTGAATATACAGTTTGGTCTAAGAAACTTTACCTTTGCTATTGGTCTGGTTTCCCCAGTGGCATACCAGTAGCAAAGGAGGAAAACATGTATGATATTTTGATAGATTAATAGAATTTCAGTATTGTGAGCTTACAAAACAAAAAAACTGAGATGTCTGCCTTTTGAAGATAACAATTAGGAGTGTTGTTTCAAATGTGGTCAAAAAATTTAGTTAACTAGACACATGTTAGAATTATTCAGTATAAGTAAAGTGAATATAATAATAAAAATTGCACAAGCATAGTTTGGAGTGACATCAAATAAAATCAACATTTTCTTTTATATTTCTATTGAGCAAGCTACATAGTGTCATATAAAATATTGATAGTATAAATATATATAATAGTATGGCCTCATGGTTAAGAACATGTGTTTCTTCCTAAGAGGTCACATGTTCAAATCCAGAGGGGGGTAGGGTATGTATACCTCCGTAGACTTTACCAGTCAAATCGTTGGGCCCTTGTCCCACAAACAAGGGGGTCTCTTACACCAATTTGGTGTCTAGCTTGACCTGACCAAACTGAATGTATTAATAATTTAAAAAATCTAACTATATTAGTACTATAATGTATAGATGTATAATGCCATTTAGAAAGGTGACCAGTGAATAATGTATAGATGTATAATGCAATTTGGAAAGGTAACTAGTAAAGGAAATTAAGATCTAACTATTTTACCCTAATTTAGAATATCAAAATTATCTCTCACTTTTGAGAAGTGCAAAGAACAAAATCACATTGCTAAAATAAGAACAAACTCTAGAGAGCTACATAGTGAAACTCAGTGTTGGACACAATTCCCAAAACACCTTGGGATGAAAGAATTTGTCATCTTTGTGACACTAAGAGGGTTGATGAAAAACATTTCCTCTTAGATTGTCATGACTATACCCAAATTAGATCCCAATTTAAAAATATTTGCCACATTACAAATCTACCTAACCTCCTAAGTCATCAAAACTATGGTGATCTTGGAAAGCTTCTCTTAATGTTTTTTTAGCATAGAAATACAATTTTAAATAAATAGAAGTAATCTCTTACCTTCTTAAGGTCCCATAGACTAATTGATCTTAATGGAGGTTACTCATCATCATCATCGTGTCATTTGAAAAGGGTGAGTGGTGAAAGGAATGTGTGATTCAAAAAGTAATTAATAAAGAAAACGTGTATTTTGTATTCTATAATATAGTTACAGAAGTTATAATAATAAATTTTATATATTTTCAATATAAAAATTATAATAATAATTTTAAAAACCAAATGCTATAAGATATTATTGAGATCAAATTATTATGAAGTTATATTACAAGTATTTGGTTTAATGTATGGGACTAAAGTTAGATGTTACTTGATAACATATGACCCTTTTATTATAACTTCAAGGATGGCATTTTGGGATACTTTCCATACTAATATCTTGTGGATATTGTTTATGCTGAAACAGCCATTTGGTCATGGAGTATGATCTAAAACTGTTTTTGATTTGCTAAGAGATCATCTTCCTTGGAGGTAAGGAAACAGCCCAAGACTCACATACATCTAGCAAGAAAGGAAATCTGCCCCCTTACTAACTGCCCAGACTATTTCAGGGAGGCAGGTTTTCTCTCCAAACAATGATGTACATGGTAAAAAAGTCTAACTATTTTACCATATGAGAACTCAATAAATGTCAAGTTGGGTGAGTGAAATTGGATGAAATTTAAGTAAGAGTGTACTTATAATGTCAAAGTCAATAAGGTGTTGTATTATCAGTAGACTCCATATATAAAAACATTGGCACTCTTTACTCACGTATAACATCAGGGCTATGACATATTGGACAGTGCCTTCTTATTAATGTTACAAAAATTAGCCTAAATTTGCCACAACTTAGAAATCACTATGAATGATATTTATCATGGGTAGAACTGAACCTACATTTTGTTTCTATAAATCTTATTCATGTGCATCTTTATGCAGCTCCACATGCCAGGAAATCAATAGTTTATTACCTTTTTCATAATGGAAGAAAAATGATATTCTTTGGTTATTTCAGGAAGTGCCTGAAATCTGCACATGGTTTTGCAGTAGCTTTAGATGTAGCCTGTTCAATGTAATGTAATCCAAAATTATCAATGCCCATATTCTCTTTGTGGTTTTTAAGTAATGGAAAAGCAGTTATGTTGTAGATCATATATATTTCGATCAGTGTGCTCTGTAATACCGAGACAGTATGCGCTTATAATTCATGTACCAGAGGAGGCATTTGAAGAATATGTCCTTTACACAGCAGGGTAGACATGAAGTCCAGTCAGAAAAGTTTCTCAGAATATCCATTGAGATGCAGAATCAGCAGTGTTCCTACCCATTATCAAATTTGAGGTTTGCAAAGTCAACTCTTGTGAAGTCAGGCAAAAATTTCCAGGTCCATTCATAAATCCTCCCATAAAATTTCAAGCCTCCAGACGTGATGCCTAAACTCATTGTTTCTTTGCACATGAATATCGTATAACTAGATCACGGCAGTATGACGTTCATGTTTAATTCTTCCCAGCAGCTATTATACTATATTGACCTGCTAAAAAGGTATATTCACTTGGGACATTTGCAGTAGTTAGCTAGCTCTAAAGGCATTAGATCATTCAGAAATATGCATCAAGCCTGAAGCCATTTACTATATTGTCAGGCTGACATGGGATTTCAGATTGGGAATTGGCATTTTATCAAATGGAAAGAGTTGTTTGAATTGCCATCCATGAGTCTCCTTGTCCTTTTCACCTAAAGCTGGTATAGGTTGGTTGTCATTAAAATCCAATGTCATTGATCCTTCTTTTCTAGTACTCGGCATGGATATACTTCTGTCTAGAATGCAACAGCACCTAGGATTACCAAATTCATAAATGAAAATGCTTTCTTCACGAAACAAACTCATTCAAATCCAGTTCAGGATGGTAGTTTTCCTGTAAAATTTTAGGACCACCCAACAAAACATCCAAATTTAGATCTGACTCGTCTTGGCCGAGATTCTGAACCTGATGAAGAGGTATTGGCCCTTGCCAATATGTCACAGTTATAATTCATGACTTAAGCTTATAAGCCATACATTAGAAGCTTAAACCTCTTTGACTTGCAAAACTTCTAAATTAAGAAAAGTGGGTACTGCTCCTAGCACATAATAAGTTTCGATTTCAATTATGCAAAGTGAGTACAGTCCTTAATCTGAAAAAGAAGAAGGAAAGACCAGATGGGTACGAACATCCATGTTGCAGGCTACTCTTCTTTTAACCCTAATGTAAAGTTAAGCATGCATATTGGAAACTGATGAATATCAGCAGGAACTGCAATCCCCGAAATTCAGTGCGAAATTGATCCGAAAAATTTCACACACTAGTTACCACTTGTTACATTTTTTGCTTTAAGAAAGCATTGAATGCGTGAAAGTGGAGGTGGGTTTTCTCCAGAGGACAGGCTATTTAAATGCTTCAGATATTGTACATTGAACATGGATTCTAATGGAATAACCAAAATGAATGATATTGAACCGAGGGTAAACCATTTAAATTATAATCCTGAATGCTAGACACAAGCTATGCCTGGTAAGCCTGGTAACCTCTGTGGTCCAGAGCAAAAGTTTTTGAGATTTTGACTTTGAGCTGATGAATCTCCGGGTTTAAACATAACTCCATGCTTATTAGGAACTGATCCTCTCGCCGTGGCCAGGGATGACTAAAAACTTTATATACCAAGTTTTGTTTAGATTAACAAAATTCATACAAAATCAAGCATTTGAATGGGCACTATGAAGATATTGATAAAGGCTTGCAGAATGCAACCCTGTACAGACTCCAATGGTGCAGCAGCCAAGGAGGATGAAACAAAATTAACTTACTGATTCATTAACAAAGGAAATGGAAATGCTCTTCAGTGAATATGTTTGCTACAAAAGATTTTATACACCTAAAATGAAGAAACAAAAGCCTTATCTGCAAGATCATAAAGCCCTAACTCGATACCCACATCGGGTCTTTGTGGGCGATTGATTTTGTCCACAAACTGATGAATAAGGACTGGCCCAAATTTTTTATTATTCCAATAGTGTTCTACTACACGAGAGCTTCTCAATCCCCCAAAACGCTGGAACTATATATTCGGAAACAGTTTATATAGTTCATCATAATTTCTTCTTCTATGCTTTTTGTGGGCTTGCATCCACAAGCATTTCTTTGATTTGGCCCGATAGAATGAATTGTGGTCCTTAAGCCATTGCAGTTATGTTTTGAATTGAATTTCTCATACTTTCCTTGGGAGGGAGGAATCCATTGCGCAATTTAAGCCACCGGTTTGATTGCACTGATTAGACTGTGACATCGCCATGTAGTTCTTAACCTCCTTGGCAATCATTTCTCGCATGATATCCAGGAGTCCTCCGCTAGCACAAAGCCCGCTGCTTTCAACCGCACCTAAACTCCCACATTGAGATTGAGAAGCCTGAAAAACCAATGAAACTGCCTGCCCTACTGCCATCTTCACAGCCTCCGACATCATGACCATGGCATCATCTGTTTTCAAGTAGCCATTTATGCTTGTAGGTGTCATCACTGGCTGCTGAAAGTAAGGAGGGATGAATGTGTATTGAAGTTGTTGGGTCTGGGTTTGGCTACCTGTAAATCCATTGAGCTCAACATCCTGCTGCTGCTGCTGCTTTGGGGCTGAATTCTGATTTCGGTCTTCAGTTTTGAAATCTTCTTCCTTCATGCCAGAGCCGGGCAAGGATAGAGATAGAGACGTTGGAGGATCCGGATTGGTACTGTAGGATTTGAAGGCGGATTGCAGGGGGACCGGGCGGTGGATATGTTGTTGGGCTGTAGAAACCGGGGGACTGTTGGTGTTGTCGGTATTGGTATGAGAGTTAGCTGGGGATTCGGGACTGTAGTTGAGCCTTCTCTTGAATCTCTGTGATTCCACTTCCATATTCCCTTCCTGATCCTGATCCTGATCTTGATCTTGATCCTCCTGAGCGCTTACCCCGTCGTCATGTGACAGTAGATCGGCGCTGCTCCGCTTCTCTCCACCCATGGCGAATGTGGGGACGGGGGCGGAGGTGGAGGGGGGACCTCCGCCGCTGTTGTCCTTCTCGGCGAGGCATTTGCGCCTGAGCGTGGAATTCCAGTGGTTTTTTATGGCGTTGTCGGTTCGGCCAGGCAGGATTCGAGCGATGGTGGCCCATTTGTTGCCGTGCATGGAGTGGGCTTCCATGATCATTCTGTCCTCCTCGGGGGAGAAGGGGCGGTGCTGCACCTGTGGGCTGAGCTGATTGCACCACCGCAGGCGGCATGATTTCCCGGATCGGCCAGGGATGCCCTTGCTTATGAGGGACCAGTTGCGAGGACCCAGCTTCTCCACCAGCTTCTGGAGAGATGCGTCCTCTTCTGGGCTCCATGGCCCCTTGATTCTCTGCCCCCTCTCTCCACTCCCACTGCTCTCTGATCCGGGCGCCTTTGTGTTCCCCACAGCCATTTTCCCCACCCTGTTTTTTCCAAAAACAATACCAAATATGACGATAGTACCAGTTTGCCTCTGCACTATAATTTCAATCCCACATTGAGAACAAATAACAGATGTTCCTTCTCCCTCTTCTCTATCACACGGGCAATAATAATACAGATTTTATCCGACAAGACAACTCCAACAATGACTGCTTCCGCTTCAACGGCAGCCGCAGCTGCAAAGCTTCTGCTCCAACAATCTATAGAGGATTGATTGATTATACCGACTGTCTGTCTGTCTCTCAGAAATATATACAGACGAATAAGAAATGGTTTATATGCAAAGCTGGCGAAGAGAAGGAAGTCGGCCTATCCTTGCGAGCGAGAGAACAATGTTATTATTGACGACCAACCGTGGCGGGGGAAGAAGAATATGAGAATAGACAAGAGGAGAAGGGAGGAAACGAAACCAACCAACGACCCACCCGGTCGACAGGGAGAGACAGTTGGGATCAGCTGCCATGCATTCTCTCTCTCTCACTTATTAACAACAAACTATATCATCATCATTCATTATTTATATACATATATACAGACCCCACTGGATTCCAATCCCAACGACTCATCCCTTCCTTCCTATCTCACCCCACCGAAAACCGCTGTCAATCCTAATTATCTCAAACCCGTGCCCTCTCCCCTTGAATACCGCTTCACCCTATTCAACAAGTATATACTCACTGTATATGTGTATACAGCACAATATAAAAGATTTTTTTTAGTATATATTTATTGTAAATATAAATATTTGTAGTAAAGAGAAGAGAAGAAAGTTAATTTTTTTTTTTTTTAGATTTTCATTATTATTATTATTATTTGGTTAAAAAATCTTTGTCAAAATTATAATTTTAGATTAATAATTATAATTACTAATGTAAAGACCCTCCAATATTTCTATTACAGATAAATTATGTAATATTGATCTTTGAAATTTACATTTCCATAAAATTTAAAATAACACATTTACATTACAATGATATAAATATCAGCATCATATAAAAGTCTTGGGACATAGGTAATTCACATGAATTAGAGTTTTAAAGGAAATTTCAATAATTTGAGTCTATGTAAATGGTGCAAAATTATTAAATAAATTGTTTTACAATGCACAAAGTTTGGATCAGAGTGAATTTCAATTATCCTTAAAAAATTTACAAAGTTCATAGTAAAAAGGAAAATTATTTGATTACATAACTAACTAACTATAAAACAAAATTTAATTATAAAAATTTACTTTTGTTTTGATAAAATATTTGATGTGAAATTGATACACTGCATAATATAAATGAAGTGAAAGTTTTAAAAAATAATTAAATTATATAATCATAATATTTTTTCCATTTGCTCAAAATCAGGTGATGATGTCCAAATTTACATAGTCAGATTCAACCAAAAAAATAAATTTTTACGCCGAAAGGCGTATACCTAATGGAGATGGGCATAATTAATGATCTTTTAATCTTAAATTCTAATCTGATGGTTATGCATTGAAGATGCTGGTATATTCTTAGTCGTCCTCCAAAATTAATGGATCAGATTTATTGTTGATAACTTCTTTGCATTTATAAATGCATCCGTTACCCTGTTTACTTTTTAACATTTCCTAATCATATTAAGAAATCACTGTAACATCATATGATTGCCACGTTTAAATGATTAACTTTTGAAATTCTTCACAGTTTAATTATCTGACTCAGTTAGAATTTCATTATCTGGCTGGGTTTTATTTTAAAATGAAAATTTTTTTATCGGTCGTAACTCTTTCGCCGCGAGTTAGCAGTTGTGCTAGTAAAATAACACAGTCAAAATCAAGTGAAAATTCACCAGAAAAGAAAAAGTTTATCTACTTATTAAAAATTTAGATAAATATATATATATATATATATATATATATATATTTTTAATGAAATTGCCATTCCAAATAAGAATAATTATTTACAATTTCAATAAATTTAACAACGAATATTAAAAAAAATTAAAGATAAAGAAACCGAAAAAGACAAAAACATTTGAAAATTATCCAATCCTCTCTCTACACTCCATGATAGTGTTTATCGCAGCGCGAACCAAACTACCACACCTGTGCTTCCGTTACGTCGGGATATCATTAATGCAATGTCTTCTGTATCTGTAGCTCTACCCGTTTTTTTGACTTAACGCAGATACTCTTGACTTCGACTTTACGGTTAACAAGATGCCATCTGTACGAAAAAACTTATTTTTCATTGCCGGTATATCCCGACCCGCCCCCGACCTGACAGGTAGGTTTGTTCATAGACAGAAAAATATGAATTTACACAGCCGGGCTGACACAGACGTCCCTCGACGCCCGCCTTGAAATTGACGGGACGTTTTGCATTCCACCGCCAAAAAACTCCCGACGACGAATATTACGAAACGAACAATACCAAAGATATACGACAATGGCGATGTCAACCGACAGACTGACTTCTCTGTCTACCAAGTAACAGAAGTTTTTCAGCGTTTTAAAAGTATAAAACAGACATCGTTATTTTAATTTTATTTATGCCATTTCGCATGACATAAAATAAAACTCAAAACCATTCTCGGTTTAAAAATATGTCGGCCAATTTGAGATTGGCCAGGTGATAATTCCCCTGCAAATGACGGGAACTGAGCACAGTGTTGGACTATTGCACGTGTTAACGTTTACAGGAATTCCTTGTCGACCAATAACGGCTGTCTTCTTTTCTTTTTTTGAAATTCTGATTCCACCGTGGTATTCAGAAAACCGCGCATACTGTGGCCTGCTAGCGCGGTCCGTGACCTTTGCAGTAATCGTTAGAATAAAAAAATATAGAGAATTAAATGGCAGCGGAAAACAGGGTCTGAATCCGGGAAAGTGGGAAAAAAGGGCTGGCATTCCGTTTAACTCGTGCTAATCAAGTCAAACTCAACTGGGTGATATTATTATTTTATTTCGGACTCACGTAGAGATTGTGAGTGACAGTTAATCGTGGGCTGTAAGTCTGACCAGTCAGCAGAGACTGACTAGTCAGCAGTACGTTGGTATTTTAACCACACTAAAATAATCTCTGGAATTACCCAACCCGCCAAGTGGGCTGTGAGTCTGTGACGGGACGGGTACAAGCATATACAGTAAAAAAAAATAATGAATTAGTTAAATAGGAGCAATTTATGACACGTGAGGATAAGGCAAGAGAGCCGACAAACCAGGCTGGCACCAACTGATACACCAACTAACCAACAAACAAACAAAACACCACGCCATTCCCATCCCTGAATGCCCCACCACCGCTAATTTTTTAAAATTGTTTGCATTTATTTCGTAAATATTGATGCTACTTTGTCAACGAGACGGCGGTTAAGCTCATCTTATCTAACCGGTGTTAACGGGCTCCAACTCCCGGCAGGTGAAGTATGAGCTGTGTGGATCGGAATCGGAGTCCCAGGCTCCGTTGGGTTTCGGTAGTTTGTTTTCGAGCGAAGTTGGTGAGGGCCCACTTTTTCAGAAGACAGCCTGGCGGAATATCACGTGAAAGATTTTACACTCTTTCCCGTTGACCGACTTTCTAAGCAACTTCGAGTTGAGCTGCGTATTTAATTGCCTGATTACTTTAACCGGAGGAAGCAGTTGGGCAGTTACGTCTATGCAGGCGGGTTTCGCTGGACACGTAGGCACAAGCCGTTCGCCTTCGCCGGCTCGCTATTATTATTATCATGATGAGCTGGATTCCAATACCAACCCCGCGCCCCTCCTCTTCGAAGGCACATCAGCGTAATCGAGTGGACTTGGAGCGTTGCCAGATGATATAGAAATGAGAAAATTCAATGAAACATTGTTTCATTTTCATTGGTCTTGAACAAGATCATTGTAAAAGTTTGATCCTCTCAACAATTTCTTCGCCACTCATTTTAAATGGGTAAAAGAAAATTACACTATGAAATTAATTAAAATTTCATAAATAATATTATGATGTAATATTGTCATTGACGAGTGAGTTGAGTTATGATAGATTTTGTCATTTCAAATAGGAAAAAAAATGATTCAATAATATTAATATATAAAAAAAATTCCTAAATAGGGAGGTGTTATTATTCCATATCATCATAGTTATACCATCAAAATCAGCATTGATGGCATGAGGTAAGGGTTTAAGTTAGGGGAGGAGTCCATATCCCTTGTCCCTCAAAACAAATGCTTACACAAGAAATTGACGAGGCATTATAGGAACCCTCTAGACTAATGCCCTACAATGAAAGTTGAAGTACACCCACGTAGGAGATGGCTTATAACATTACTCCTCATGAAAGGAGTGTTGTCTTTTGACCAACTCCATTGCATCCTCACTTGTAGAGGGTATAACATGGCACCACTTATAGCCTCTAGGGTGCGACATAGATAGAAGGAGTGAAAGCATGAAGAGCAAATAGAGAAGATAATACACATGGATTTGACGGTGCCCACTTTTGGGTATGAGGCTCCTAGAAGCCAAGGGAATATAACAAAAGGAGAGGAGGAAGAAGAGGTTTGTAAGAGATAACCAAGATGCAGAAGCAAATCGCCAGCGAGTAGAAGGACGGGGAAGAACACACGACGTTGGAATCGACCTATGCGAAAATAAACAAAGGTGTAATGAATTGCTAAAGAGTTTAATAAAAGGCATAACCTAGCAACGATTCAAAAAAATTAGAAGCTAGAGGAGCATGAAGACAAAAGGAGGATCACCCATAATGCATAAAGTGATGCAAAACTAGCTAGCATTGTGCCAAACTCAAGTCTCTCCCGAAGTCGAATTAGTCATTACTTTCTTACTCTAGATTTATACTATCAAACAAAAGAGCTTATTATAAGGCACTATGATGAATTGTATGATGAATTTGAAGAGGATAACAACAAAGCCCTCCAAGAAATCAAAGTGGAGCTCAAGAATTTGAATGAGAACTATCATTTCCTTCTTCAAGACATATAAAGTTCAAAGAAAATGCACCCGAAGAAAATTCTTAAACTACTATAGACTTTGGTTTAATCTCATATACTACTTTGTTTATCTATATTTTCTAATAATATGATTAAAGGGCATAAGCATGATTATTCTCAAAACCGTCTTAAAAAATACATATCATCATCATAAAAAATTTCCTAAATAAGATATTAGGAAGGTGATATCACTCCATATTATCATAGCTATATCATCAAAATCAACATTGACGACGTGATGGTAGAGGTTCAAGTTAGGGGAGGAGCCCATAGGCTTGGTCCCTCAAAACAAATGCCTACACAAAGAATTGATGAGGCACTATAGGACGCCTCTAGACCAATGCCCTACAATGAAAGTCGAAGTACACCCATGTAGGGAATGGCTTATAACATTACTCGTCATGAAAGGAATGTTGTTTTTTGACTAAATCCATTGCATGCTCACTTATAGAGGGTATAACATAGCAACACCTGTAGCCTCTAGGGTGTGACATAGATAGAAGGAGCAAAAGCATGAAGAGAAAATAGAGAAGAGAATACACATGGATTTGAGGGTGCCCACTTTCACGTACAAGGCTCCTTGAAGCCAAGGAAATATAACAAAAGGAGAGGAGGAAGAAGAGGTTTGTAAGAGATAACCAAGATGCAAAGGAAAATTTCCAGCGAGCAGAGGAACAAGGAAGAACACATGATGTCGGATTCGACCTATGCGAAAGAAAACAAAGGTGCAACGAATTGCTAAAGAGTTTAATAAAAGGCATAACCTAGCAATGATTCAAAAAAAATAGAAGCTAGAGGAGCACGATGATAGAAAAGGAGGATCACCCACAATGCATAAACTGATGCAAAAGTAGCTAGCATTGTGTCAAACTCAAGTTTCTCCCGAAGTCAAATTAGCCATTACTCTCTTACTCTAAATTTATACTATCAAACAAAAGAACTTATTATAAGGCACTATGATGAATTGGAAGAGAATAACAACAAAACCTTCCAATAAATCAAAGTTGAGCTCAAGAATTTGAATGAGATAACAACAAAGCCCTCCAAGAAATCAAAGTTGAGCTAAAGAATTTGAATGAGATAACAACAAAGCCCTCCAAGAAATTAAAATTGAGCTCAAGAATTTGAATGAGAACTATCATATTCTTCTTAAAAACATACAAAGTTCAAAAAAGATGCAATTGAAGATAATGCTAAGTAAAAACTTTGGATCCTTGATACTCCATCCTCCATCCCACAAGTTCAAAAAAGATGCAATTGAAGAGAATGCTAAGTAAAAACTTTGGATCCTTGATACTCCATCCTCCATCCCACTGGATAATAATAATGCTTAAATGATCATATACTTTGGTTTAATCTTCTATCTACTACTTTGTTTATCTATATTTTTTAATAATATGATTAAAGGGCATAAGCATGGTTATTTTCAAAACTCTCTTTATTGATATAGCATTGAAGTTAAAAAACACAAGGTAGGGGATAATAGATTTCACTGATTATAAATCAATACTCAAGACCAAAGGCATCGTAGTAGGTAGTCATGTTTTTTTTTCTTGGAAAAAGAGTACAGACCTTGTATGTACTTATAGTTTACTCTCTATATGCCTTGTATGTACTTATATTTTACTCTCTATAATATAAAGAGTCCCATCGTACTTTAAAAAAACAAAAACAACATATTTAGATTTTTCATGTATATAAATTAAAAATGGATAAATTTATTCTATGATAAATGAATGTTTTTTCAAAATTATAAATTTGTTGAGGATTTTTTATAAGAATTTTATCATTATGGAAAATTTATATATAATATAATAATTTTTCCAATTAAATAATAATAATAATAATCTATATTTATGATCATCGCCAAGCTATTAAATTGGTGTATGAGACTTTCTCCACCCAATAATTTTACTAATAAAATCTACGGAAGTATACATACCCTACCCTTTTAGATTTGAACTTATAACATTTTAGAAGAAAACACATGTTCTTAACCATTAAACATTATAAATCATAAAAAAAATAACTAAATCTCAAAATATATAAAAACTCTAACTTCCAACAACTAAACTAAAATTAGCTAAAATATTAAACGGCTCCATTATGACTCGGTGACCAACCAACTAAATATTGTGGATGTGAATTCTGACCAAATAACACTTGGCATCCACCGCTTTTTCCATCAATTCGGCTTCAATTCATACAAGGGATAATTAGTGCTCGATGGAAATATCGAACTGTTTTTTCTTATCAGGTTTCATGATTCCGTCCGTGCGAATAAATGCAACATCGATTGTTGACAAATAAACAGTTGAGATCGCTATCATGCTTGCCAACTGGCGGGCGCATACAAAGAAATAATAATAGGAAGCACGCAAACGCCGTAGATATTGCAGCAAGAATAATAATACTGTGGATCTCGATGTAAACGTGTTCATAAAGCACCAAGAAGAGTACGATGCCGCCTCAATGGAAATTTTCCGTCAATTCAGCTTAAATGCAAAGCTCCTCCTCTTCTTCAATGTGTGTTAAAGCTGGAAGTCCAGGGGCCGGAATTGGCTGGAATTTTTTCACTTTGAAGTTTGGGCCATTAATAAAACATGTTTTTACTTGTACAGTAAACATAGAATCATATTCACTATTATATATATTGTATATACTCTCATAAATTACCACAAATAAAGAAATATGTATATATAAATGGGGAAATACCTTTCACCTTCCACCATTGTGTATACATATAAATTATCACAAATAAAGAAAAATTCATGTATATATAAATGGGGAAATATCTTTGACATTTCACCAAATTGGATATAAGAGTGATAGGCTTTGAAATGCCTCTGCCCTTGCTAAGTTACAAGTGTTTGGTATATCTGATTTGTAAGTTGTTGGATATACCCTTGGGTAATAGTGACAGATAGTAAAATTGATCTTAGACGTAACCCAAATCAATCTTACAAATTTTCCATGATTAAAAAAATATATCTATATTAAAATTTAAATTTTTCAAATAGCAAACAAAATAAATTTAAATTTATCTTAATTTCAATTTTATTGATTTTTAATAAATTAAAAATATTTTTTATTTAATTTATGATATTATTTAGTATTTTTTTTATAATAATAATAATAATAATAATCTATTTTTAAGGTCATGGCCAAGCCAGCACACCAAATTGGTGTATGAGACCCCCTTGTTTGTGGGACAAGGGACCCCTCTCCACCCAACGATTTGACTGGTAAAGTCTACGAAGGTATGCATACCCTACCCTACCCCCCTCTGGATTTGAACATGTTCTTAACCATTAGGCCCACTCACGCTGTATTAAAGAATATTAGATAAGTATATTTGAAAATATTATATTTATATTTGAATATAATGAAAACATCAACATCATTATATATATGTGTGTGTGTGTGTTAGTGAATCTCAGTGAGTGATTTAGTAATGAAATTTAAATTTATGTTTTATATTATTAAGGATAAAGTAAATTAAAAGGAAATGATATTCATAAATTTTATATTTCATTTGAAAGTTTTTACCTATTTTGAATAATTTTATGTGGTTGCGAAGGAAAAATTGTCAAGACACTTTATGGGTATGAAGAAGAAGTTGAAACTTTAAATATTAAGGGTTGTTTAAATTTTAAAGATGTATTACATTACTTCATTGGAATGTCCTAAATGTAATACTTAAAAAACAAATGGAACAAAGTGTGTTTTACTAGAAAATTCAAATTGAAAAAAATACACTTTTCAATTTTATTTTATTTTCTGAATTTTAAATGTGTTTTAACTACATTTATTTATAGGGTAAGATAATATTGAAACTTTATAGAACTTACAATTTTCTCATACTTAAATAATGTAAGGTGAACCTAATTTTGTAGGAGGAATTTGGTTAAACCTAAATATATTTGTCAGTTGTGTTTATTATTAAATTAATTGTAGTTATTATTAAGTTAAATATTACCACTATTAATATATAATTTAATTATAAATTTTTTCAATTTAATGACATTTTATAACTTGAATAGACAAGGTATTAATTTGTCAAGTCTCATTAATGTTATGATTTAATTATAATTTATATTTAAACTTCAAAATGATGTAAGATGTTTTATATTTAAACTTAAGTTTGTTAATTAAATTATGATTTATAAAAATTTTAAAATGTTTATGTTTAAATTTCATGATATAAAATGCCTTGTATTTAAATTCAAAAAAAATATAAGTTAATATTTTCAATATTAATAATTTGATTTTGATTGTTTTCTTTTATATTTTAATAAATAAAACAAGTTTTAATATACACTTTTTATTTATATTAAATTATATATTGTATTTTATTTTTAAT
>ML781799.1:914059-937097 GCA_009831015.1 Picea engelmannii
AAAAAAAAAAAAACCTCGCCAAAGTTATGTAACGATATTTTTTTTATTATTTCTAAAAACAAAACTTTTTTTTTAAATCATGTTTAAATTTTTTTATGAGCTGAGAGACGTAGGAAGACTAATATCTTGATGGGATGGTAACATTTTGTAATTAAAATTATATTCTAAAATCACCATAAGTTACTTCATCGTATAACTTTGAATAGTCGAGACCAGTTGATATTATTGGTTTTGGATTTGGCAAGTTTTTCTTGAAATGGAGCAACCAAGAAAGATTGTGAAGATTCTCTGACAACCATGAAAGGTCGGGAAGCCTCTTAGAGAAACTTGGCCAAACTCAGTTTTGGCAATTCGACCATGAAAGACAAAACACAAATAAGCGAGCCCTCTCAAGGGAAATGACTCTCGCCATTGTAAAACCCAGCAATGCATATGGTGGGGATTTATACGATGGTGAAATTTGTATTATTATTATTTAATTAAAATTGTAATTTAATGCTATTTAAATAAAATAGAATTTTCATAAAATTTACAAAATTTTGGAAAATAAAATAAAAAAAACCTTGTAAATTAAAAGTGGTCAAATTTAAATGAAATTATAATGACATTTTGAGAATTTTAGTAAAAAAAAATTTATGAGATTTTGTGAAACTATGCAAACTTTTGAGAAAATCATGCATGGAGGAAGGCATTATGCCCATCATCTCCCTTCTCCACGCCATTCTCACGCCTTTTTTTTTCAAACTTTCAAAATTGTCCAAAATTTGCTATTTTCTATAGAATTGGTTAAAATTTCAAACATAGAGGTAGTGAGTATTTTACAGCCAAACATATAGTTTCTTACTAGTAATATCCTAACTAATTATGGTGTTATTATTAATGAGTATCAACCATCTCATCATTAATGGGTATTAATCACTTAGTGGGCCTTATTTAATAAAGATGACTCTTTTCACATTAAGTAACTACCTAATAATTATCGGATGGATCTTATTAAGGAAGATGACCTCATGCGTTAATTGACTAAGTACCCAAAGTAGAGAGGTTGGGGTAGGATCCCCACATGCCCTCCCCCTTCAAAAGCAACATTGTCCATAATGATAGAGATGTGGAAACTATTATAGGATTGTTATCAATTCCCAAGTGGCATACTTTAACTACATATCCTTCCATTGGAGGATCTTATAAGGTCCATAGAACTTTGGTGCTAGCTTCCAATGGCCTTTATTTTTAAGAGAGGTCTACTTATAGGGTTGAAGACAAAGAAGCACTTGATCCCCTTCGACAAAAAAAAAATTCAAAGTAATGTTGGTCAGCTTGTTACTCCATTCAATTTTAAGCCATGACTAGATTGTCCTTGAGTGTGAGGAGAATGGCTTCTCTGGTGCTAAGCATGCAATCCACTTCATGAACTTTGAAGGTGCCTAGTAAATAGGAAGCCACTTAGGGAGGTTTTTGACCATAGATAGCTTCATATGGGAACATGTTTGGGGTGCCGTGATAACAACTATTATACCACCATTCCTCAAGGGTTAGCCACTAGACCCATTCACACTATTTGTTAGAGGCAAAGCATCTCAAATAGGTTTCCAAGAACTTGTTAACTACTTCTACTTGACCATCAGTTTGAGGATGATAAGCTATACTCATTTTCAATTGAGTACCATTTAGTATAAATAGCTCTTGCCATAATTTGCTAGTGAATGTGGGATCACGACTTGACATAATGGAGATGAGCATGCCATGCAACTTAAAGATCTGATCTGTGAATACTTGAGCTACTATGGAGGGTGTGAAGGGGTGTGGTAAAGAACAAAAACGGTTATATTTAGAGAGTCGGGCAACAAACACCATTATGACTGATTTATTGTCGGATTCCAAAAGACTCACAATAAAATCCATGGAAACATTAGTTTAGATAGTGTATCATATCATTAGTTGGGGGGGCAGAGGGCCCATGGTGATAATACTGGAATCCATTCAATGTAAGGTTGTAAGGATTGTCCATACATAGCCTTATAAAACATAAATTTAAATATAGAAATGATATCATAATTTCTTTTTAGTTCACTATTCAGCATAATAACAATTCACTATTCAGTGTAATAACAATGTTCAGCAGAATTAAAAATTAGCAACATGATAATAAACAACATGCTCAACATAATTATTATGAACAATATAACAATAATGAACAACAACATAATAATGATGATAATAAAACGTATCTACCTCAAACTGATGTTGTTCTGAAGCTCTGCCCAAACTAATTAACCTCCCAGCCAGCTAGGAATAGCCTATCCGGCTCCCTAGCCCCAGGATTCGTTACGGTTTCATGGCCCCTGAGCCCAAAATTCCCAGCAACAGGTGCCCCCTGTGAAAGTCCTCAAGTCAATTGTAAGCAAAAAATAGTTGCAGAACAGATACGCAGTCCCAAACTGCCTCCACCCTTCTCCCTTCCTCCCCCAACTTTTCTCACCCTCCCCTAATATGGAAATATTACTCCACCAAAAGATCCCCCTTCCCAAGTCCTCTCCCTTGCCTTATCCTCTTCTCCTCCCTTATCCAACCGCCTTATCCCCCCATTAAACCTCAACCACCTTATCCCCCCCCCATAAATGGGTCCATCTACCAATACAATTATATTATAAAATAAGTCTTAAAAAAATCAAAATTAATAATTTATTAAACTAATATTTATTCAACAAATATTTAATCATGATACTTAAATAATTAATTAGTATTGTTACAAAGGTGGACTAGGTCCACTATAGTATTAAATAAGGCCCACTATGGTAGTTAGATATAATAAATGTAAGATGACTTCTTAGAAGGTTCCTCTTTTAGAAGGTTCCTCCTCTAGAATGTTCTTGGGTGGTTGGTAGTACTATATAAAGGGGTTCAAGCAATGTAATGGGGGGGAAGAAGAAGTGTTGTATTTGGAGCATTAGCTCATTAGGAGGTTGTCCCCTCGAAGAGGCAAGTGAATAGGAGAGGATCCCTCAAGGGTTTTCTTATAATAAAAGTGTGGTTCTTCTATATTGTTCTCTGAATATTTGTGGTGTTTCTATATGCAAGTATTGGGTTCTTAACATTTAAGCTCTTTTCAGACTCCTTAAACATGAAAATATTGTCGAGTGCACTTGTTTCCTTTCACACTCATTAGAAGGATTAGAAAGGGCATCTTTCGATGTTTGGTTTATCCTGTTTTCGGCTTCGAAAGACTAAATTACGAAAAAGGACCTTATTGTAGATTCCTTTAAGCTATTTTCAAACTCCTTAAAATTGAAAAATTTGTCAAGCAATCTTGTTGTCTTTCACGCTCGTTAAAGTGAATTAGAAAGCACGTCTGTTGAGTAGTAGTTTATCTCTTTTTCAGTCTCATCAAACTACTTATGAAAAATGAACACCTTGACCGTCTTGGTTAGGAGAGTTATCCTGAGTATTATTTTATACTTTTTTCGAGCTTAGGACACTAAACTTATGAAAAATTCCATCTGGAGTCTTCTTTAAGCCTCCCTAGTCTTATATAACCATGGTCATTCTTGGTGAAAGGGGGGATGGAGATTGAGATGTCAAACCTCTGATCTTAGGAGGGGAGAATGCCAAGAGAATGAAACTTTTTCTCTCAAGAGAAAATATCCAAGGAGTGTATTCAAGGGTTTGAAGAGAAGGCTCAAAGGAACAACTACACCATGAGGTTGTAAACTTCTTGCTTCAAATTTTAACAAAGAACTTAGCCTATTTCCATACATCTATCTTATTCATTCTTTCTTGCATGTGTTTACTTGTATTATCTGATACTAGGTAGTAGTAGTAGGGAGTTTGTCTGTCCTTTTTGTAGGTTCATTTTCACGTTCGAGGTGTGGATCTAGAGCTCAAGCTTTGGAATAGCGAGGACATACTATGGAAAAAGGTACCATTCCCCTTTTACTTCTCTCTCTCTCTCTCTCTTTGCAAGTAAAGAAATAGAATAGATGGAGTTTGGAATGTTAGTGTCTATTTGTTAGAACTGTCTAATCGTAGGAAATACGATTGAGGGGGGTTCCACCTATCTGTAGGAGGGGTTTTTCCACCACAAAGTTATCTCAATTAGTACAGACCCATCTTTGGAAATAACCATTATTTTAGAGGAAATGTAGTTCAAAGCACACCAACCTACAAACACGGGAAAATCATACACTCGAGGCACCAAAAACTTAGCGAGATCAGATTCCCAGACATGGTAATGGTCAACTAAATCCCTAAAATTTTGAAGAGCTAGTTGATGAATTTCAAACAAATCAAATGATAGGACTAGGTCGAAAATGTCTTTGTCTCTATCAACCAAATCCTCTTCTTCTACAGTTACCATCTTCTTAGCTTTAGTGGTTTTAGATGATTCCATCTTAAATAACGTAGATTAGAAAGGTAAAGGAATTCAAATTACTCGGGAGAAAGTGCTTGAGAAAATATGTTCAGGCTGGAATGGCGGAAAGCATTGGTAAACCAGATTGTGTTATCGACGTTTAAAACCTTTCGTAGATTCAACAATAACCAATAAAGTTTACCTTTACCCATTTTAAAATGAAATGAATATGTGACAGATTTTAATTGGAAAAGAATTTAATTAAATTTAAATAGAAGTTACTTTTCACCCTTTTTGCTTGATGTCGTTATCTAGGACACGCGTCAACCCAACATTGATTGCGGGGGGGGGTCCTGTATGGTTATCCTAACCATAGGTGGGAGGAAATTAGTGGATGTGCAGCACGTCATAAAATCTTTAACCTTGGTTGAGTTTCTCAGCCCCCCTCCCTTTTGTTAATCGCCGAGCACGTGAGGTGTAGGGGGCAATTCATTAAGGATCGTTGATCAAAATTCATGATCGCGCGATCATTCATGTAATAAAACATGCACTTTATTAGTATAACGCTATATAACAACTATATAATAAAAACAAAACTATTAAAATTAAATTATATGGAAATTTCTAATAAACTTTAATAATAACTTCTTTTAACCAATCTTAACACTAAAAATAATAAAAATTTACATAAAAACTATATAAAAATTAATTTAAACATTATGTAAACCCTATAAAACTAAAATATATCAAACTCCTATAATATTTTGAAAATACTTCTAAAATTTATTCAAATATTATATGTAAACCTTATAAAGCTAAAAATATATCAAACTCCTATGATATTTTAAAATAAGCTACTTCTAAAGTTTGTTCAAATATTATTTACAAAGTATAAAAACCTTAAAATTTTAATAAAACCTAACTACCTGTAATTTCATAATATTTTTTTAAATGTTATGAAAAAATTAAATTATGTTACAATAGGGGCAAAGTAATTAAATACAATGGTTAAGAGATCATATGTAACGAGGGAAATGGTAGTGTATATACGTATGGGATATGGGTAGGTTATATGGTATTTAAGTGGGATATGAGTAGAGTATAGGTTTATTAAGTGGGATTATAGGATAGGATAAAATATATGTTATGAGCTCATACGTAAATAAAAATTAAGTTTATAAGTTTCACATGTTTTTAATAAACTAGAAAAAATCAAAATTTGCCTTATTACTTCAAGTTTACCTCATGATGCATGTTAAAATGAAGGAAAGAAAAGTAACCTGAGATTGTTGTTGCATTATGTTGAGCTCTTGAAATTATTGAATACTTGTTGTTGAACTCTGAATTGCCAAATGTTGATGTAGAAGAGATGACAAAAATGATGTCATTTTTGGTGTTTTAGATTGATTATTTATACAAGGGAAGACAGATGGATGATGTTGTTGATGTAGACCAGTAGAATGATGAAGAGAAGGACCCAAGGCTACTTGGGAAACTCCAGACCTTTACTTGTGGAACTTCTACCCTGTGAATGATGGACATACTTCAATATGATAAGCTACAGGTAATATTGTAGCTGATATAGGGGTCATGTAACTATAGAAGACAATGATTACAGGACTACTCAATGGGTACTAGACTTCTTGTAACTGTTGAAATTATAAATTTTGAAGTTGTTTTTTAAAGGTTGAGCGTTGAAGATGGAATATATTAAGGCTAAGAGTTGTTGGAAAATAGAAGAGATCTAAAAGTATGAAAATTGGAGATATGGAATTTGAATCTGAACTGAACATGTTGAACTGGAAACTTTTAGAACAAGGAAATGAATTGTTGCAAGTTATTGTTAATACTATAAAATTAGATAGTCTTCAACTGCTACCCAAACCTTAGGTACAATTATTATCATGCGAATAAATGTGTTGGTGTCAAGCATGAAAAGAGATCGTTGGATTATCGACCATTAAGGTATGTCATTAACCAACATGAAGCAAATCACCTTTAATGACGATGAGTGCTAAAGTACCTTAGTGCACCTTGACAGGTACGAATAGATGTGATGACGTTAAGTCACCTGCAAGATTCGTCAATGAAGAGGCATTGATGAATCCCCATGATTGACAACAAGGAGATCTACCGTTGATGTATGCAGATCCCAGGGCACTATACAAATATCTAACCTTGACCCTAGATAATGTGATGGAGTCGATGGGGCAAGGTTTGTCAAAAGTTGGGCCTTAAGGAATCCCCCATCAACTAACATGAGCATAGAACAAATGATTTTGAAGAACCATAGTACAAAATTACAACAATATGCAGAACTTTAATGTGAACTTTTATTCTCTAATGAAGATTCTAGCACAAGAAAATTTGACTCCAGTAGAGATGGTTGTTAACTATGGTGATAAAACAACAAGAATGGTTATCCCAAGCTCTGTAATGAGAAGCTTTTTCACAAAACTAATTCATATCTTGTTGACTCTGCTGTTACAAAAAACTCCCTGTTTTTGGGACAAACCAAATTTATATATATTGCATTCAACAGTCTCCCTTTTATTTGAGAAAATCTTGGGGAACATTTTCCATCCAATTATCTGGTTTTTAAGCAAATTCCCTATCAAATGTGCCATAGAGCTAGTTTTCACAAGAGGACAATATTTTTTTTCTTTATATATATATATAAAAGGAGGAAAGAAGAAATAAATCAAAGCGAGGTTACAGCAGGCTAGGAATCATTCCTGCATAGTACCTCCATCTCAAATTATTTTTTAATACATTGGACAAATTCTTCTTGGATGACAGACTACTTGCACAATCTTAGTCGATGTCCATTGACCAAGAAAGAAATCCCTTCACCATCAATTGTATTGATATTCACGAAACCATTGTCAAAGACATTCACAACTTCATATGGGCCTAACCAATGTGTGGTGAACATTCCTTTAAAAGTTTTAAACTTGGAATAAAAAAGGAGAGCCCAATCACTTGGTTTGAATTGCGTCTTCTGGAAAAAAAAATCATGCCATTTACTTCTTTACTACTGGATAAGGGTGGTCTATTGGATAGTGTCTTGAAACGTCTCATCCAATTCATTTAGATGAGTTATCCATTGTTGTTGTGACTCTGAAAGATCCATACCTAGTTGAATTGCAGTTTTGAAGTTCTTCACTTGAAGTTATATCGAAAGGAGAACTTGTTTGTCATACACTAATTCATATAGTGTGAATATGTTTGTGTTCCTCCATCTACTCCTATAGGCCCAAAGTGCCTAAGGAAGTTGATCTACCCAGTCCTCATGATGTCATTGTATTGTCTTGGTTAGAATTGCTTCAAGGACATTATTTATGGACTTCACTTTCCCATTGACATGTGGATGGTAAGGGGAGGGTTTCCAGTGTTTGATTTGATATTTCTTAGTGATGGCTTGTACCATTTTTTATGTGAACTGCGCTCCTTGATTTGTTACAATTTCTCTTGGCACACCAAAATGGGTAAAAGTATCTTCAAATAGAAAATCAACAATTGTTCGTTTACTAGCACGGAAAAGAGCTTTGGATTCTGCCCACTTGGTAACATAATCAATACAAACTATGATATGCCTTTTCTTTTTCAATGCAAGAACAATCGACCCTACGAAGTCCAAATCCCATTTCTCAAAAGGCTCAATCATTACCTGGGGTTGTGATCCTGAAAGATCTTTTAATGACTGTGGTTGAGTTATTAATTGCATGCGTTAATTAACCATTTAAGAAGCTGAATGAAAGAGGATGAATTTAATGAGGAAACATAGCAGCCAAAATACAATATACAGATCTAAACTAAAGCAATAAGAACAACAAACCATCACAAGAGAATTGATAACGGAGTTCGACACAAAATTGCCTACGTCTCCGGGCCTTTGTCTCAGTGGGGGAGGCTTCTTTATTAATTCTTCAATGCTTGTACAGTACCAAAAAAATAAATCAAATGGATCTCATACTGGTCTCACTGTGTTCTGCTTGACCTCAGAAATCCAACACAACTGACGGCACTGAAAAAGACTGAGTGTAGCTCCCAGAAATGGTCCGCAAGCGTCTGCTCCTCAACAGCTTCCCTGCATAAAAATGGCTTTGGCTTGGCTTTGCTTCATCATAACTCTGATATGACTGTCCCTCATGGCCTCAAACAGGCCTGGTTTTTATAGATCTGAAGCTGGTTATCCATTCCCAACTTCCTCCCAAAATCTGGGCTCAAAAAGAGTCCAAAATCTCCCAATAATGGCCAAAATCTCCATTTTCTGGGCATAATATCAGTGAAAAGCCCACTCTGTAATGTTAAAAAACCACATTTTCCCCAAATTACAGAGTATCCCCCTCTAACAGGGTGTGTGCCCCCTTTTCCAGGTCGTATGGGGCCACATGGCCAAGTGCTAGTGCGCCCAGTGCTTAAGTGCCAGCCCCCCCTAACTGCAGCTCTTGGTTTTGGGGCGTTTTTCATGTGTTCTGGGCTAAACTGCCCCTTGGGCGTGCCCAACACTAGCCCTTGGGCACGCACCTGCCATGAAACCTTTTGCTAGGGCTTAGCCCTAGACCCTTGTGCCCTCCTTTGGACATTTTAACCCAAAACTATATAAAAGTGGGTTTTTTTCATCAATTTAGCTTTGGTAGGTTGGTAATAGGGCTTTACCAAAGACTTGGAGTTATCCATGGGTCAGAGGTTCGAATCCCATTGACCCCTACATACTTTTTACATGCCAACCAGTAGTGAAGTGCCATGTGGCTGCCCATGCCTAGGCCATGTGGCACTTATTCATTTGCCAATTGACCATTGACTTTTGCCATAGAAGAATCTGATTGGCATGCGATATCTTTCACATCCGGAGTCTATTTTGAGAAAGTAAATATATGTCCAGAATCGAGAGAACGAGACGGACGCAGTGTCATTGGTTTCGTCGAATTCTGAGCACTTTCATTTTTTAGCCTTTTTGAGCCCTGTCAGGCTCCTGGATCTGATTCTAGATCAGGTTGTAAAGGCATCTTGTCAAATCATACTTGGCGGACCATTTGTTGACAACTGTCGCAATTTTGAACATACTACTTGGCATCCTTAAAGAGGGTTGGCTAATAATATATTGAATGAAGAAATTTATATGTTGTTCTCTTGTTAGTGAAGTGCCCTTCGCATGGCTCATCATGACAAGCTCTCAATATACCAAATACGTCATCTTCACAGACACATCTTCTGATGTTCAAGTCAGTACCTATTTGGAAGAGGCCCCCTTCGACCCAAGAATAAGAGGCATTGTGTTGAATGATCATCTTCTTCTCTCTAGGTGAAAGATGTTGTGGAGATTTCCCTATAACTAAATATTTAGCCACATCTACAAACCATGAGGAATTAGTAGATACAAAAAACAAATGTTTGTTAGGAAATTCGTTATCTACAAGAGTTTCTTGTTCCTCATTATGAATTCTAGAAAGGAAATTTGCTACAAAATTTCCCCTTCCGAGCTTATCTAGAATAGTAATGTTAAACTCTTGCAACAACAAAAGCCATCTAGTCACCCTACCAATGGTTACAGGTTTTTTTATTAGGTACCCAATGGAAGAGTGATTGGTACGGACGAATACCTCACATACCCAGTGATGTAGTGTCTAAACTTATTAATTGCATGCACAACTGCTAGAAATTCCTTTTCTGTAACTGTATAATTTAATTCAATTGGTGTTAAGTTCTCGCTAATGAAATAAATGGAACACGATGATTAATTTTATTGTTGTCCCAACACAACTCCAAGATTTGGGTCAGAGGCATCGGTTGAAATGTATAATGGAAGAGTCTAATTCCCCCCCCCCCCTTAATATTGGTTCCTGGGTGAGTTTTTCTTTTAGTATCTCAAAAGCATGTTGTTAATGATCATCTCAGAGAAAGTCAGTATCCTTGGTGAGTAATTTAAATAGAGTGGTTATTCTCGTAAAATGTTCTATGGATATTCTATAATAACCAACATGTCCTAAAAATATGCTTACATCTTTTGAATATTTCGGAACTGCGAGCTTTGATATGACCTCAATCTTTTCTGGATGAAATTGAATTATGGCACTAGATATGAAATGGCCAATAAAAATACCTATAGTTTGCAACATACGACATTTAGAATCACTCAAAACAAGTTATTTTCCTGGAACCTTATCAAAACCTTTTCTAGATTCTCTAATGCTTCTTGAAAAGTATCATCATATACAGAGAAATCATCCATATAAACTTCCACACAATCGTGGATCAGGTCAGAAAATATAGCTAAAACCGCTCTCTGGAAGGTAGCGGGAGCATTACATAGTAAAAAGTGTAACACTCTATAAGTGTATGCCCCCCATGGGCTTGTGAAATTTGTATTATCCTAATCCTCACGTGCAAGTTGTATCTGGTTGTAACCACTAAAGCCATCGAAAAAAAAGAGAAATACTTTTTACCAGCTAATGTATCAAAAACCTGGTCAATAAATGGAAGAGGGAAACAATATTTTAGAGTGGCTTTATTAAGTTCTCTATAATCGACACAAATATGAAACTTACTATTTTTTTAGGTACGATGACGAGGGGTGAGACCCATTGGCTGTCCGAAATTAGGTAGATAAACTAGGCATCTAGTAATTTTTGTAATTCTTCTTTGACAATTTCTTTGAGGGTAGGATTCATCCACCTCTGAGGTTGCCTAATAGGATGGAAATTGTATTAAATGTAAATATTATGGGTGCAAGTGTTAGGGTGAATTCCCTTCATATCATAATAGTTCCATGCAAAGGAATTTATGTGTTTTTGCAACATTTTGATCACTTGTTCCCGTTGAGAATTTGTATGTAAACATTTACCTGGACTGATCTCAGTAGGAATAGTTATTGATTATGTCATATCAGTGGTTATTGCATAAATTTGTAGTGATGAGGAAGTTTTCAAATCATAATTTTATTGAAAATCCAAACTAAATAAATTATCAAGAGATAAGTCAAAATTTTGTAAAGGATCTAGATTAACCAAAATGCTATGAATAGGATCTTCTTCAGTGAGCACTTTGAATTGCATAGTATGATCTATTGTAGGAATAGATTGAAATTTTCTTCATCGCTATTGGTAGTGTCTAGCCATGGAGTCTTTTCAAGCTCATGAGAGGATTTGGCGGGAGGATACATAGTTACATTTTTCACTGAGTCTCCATGAGAAATAAGCATGTTTCTACACCTACAACCAATAAATGCATTTTCGGTGGCCAGCCATGGCCTTCCCAAGATCAAGGGATTCCCCCTTGAAGAGGTTTTTGGATGAAAGAACATAAATTCAACAAGATACTCCCATGAATTTAAAGAAATAATCACATCACCTAATACACCCTCAGATTTGTTTTTTTTTCCTAAATGATAAACTCTAAAACAATGGGTGTAAGACGAAGGTTAAGTAATTGTAATTGCTCCATGGTCTGCATAGTCATGATATTGATGGTGGCCCCTAAATAAATAAGAGTGTTTGGGACGAGAACATCATTGATGTGTACTGAAACAATAGGGTTTCTAGGATCTTGATACTTTTCCACAAAAAAATGTCCTGACATGAGATTTGTTGATCTTCCAAAAAATTGGATTTTTCTTGGTTCTATCTTCTTTCTTTCGAGTTTCTTTACACAAAGTTCCCTAATGATTTTGGCATAAATAGGTATATCTTTAATTGCGTATAATAGAAGTACCTTGATGTAAACATTCCTTAATTTAGAGACTGAGTCAAATTCGAGGTGAACAATTGGTTTTTCCAAGCTTAACCTTTATGGGTAAAGAGGTAAACTGGATGACTGGGGAAGTTTGATGTATTTCAACATTATCATTTATTTTTTGGGGAGTTTCCTCTTTTGAATCTTATTCAATAATTGTAGGAGAGTTCTTATTGAGTACCTTTCCTATCCTAAGTTGGATTTCTTGTAATTCCAATGGGGTGACCAAATAGGTAGGAAAGGGTTGGTAACTCAACGTTGAAAGCATACTGAGATACCTTATTATTGGGGTTAGGAATTGGTTGGGTAGGAAACTAAGTAGGTCTTAGAGGTTGGGTGGATGGAATTTGTAGTTTTTGGGGTTGTGTGAGTTGTAATTGTTGAGGTGGTGCAATTAGTTGGGTTTGTGGTTGTGTGGGATATGAAATTTGTGGGGGATATGTTTGTTGTGAATATTTTTGAGGTGTTGGCATGGGGTATGATGGTTGCAGAGGTGTAAGATAAGTATAGGAAGGCATGTTCCCATAGCTAGGTCCCTACCATCCTTGTTGCCAAGGACGATTGTGAGCTCGTTGTTGGGGTCATCCTTGCCAAAGCATAGTAGGATCCATGCATTGTGGTGGATATTGTTGACCAGGAAAATATGAAGTAAATTTAGATGTAGGATTTGAAGACATACCCGATGCTCTTGGTTTCCAAGGTCTTTTTGGTGCAAGTGTACATAATTTTTTTGTTGCTTGATTCTCCCCTTGGTACATTGCTTTGAGTCTTGGTAGAGCGGGGCATTGCTCTATTGGATGTTCTCCTGCAAAAATGGCACAAATTTTAATATTATCAAGAGGACATTCTCTTAGTGGGTGTTTTTCTCTGCATTTAGGACAAAAAATAGAAAGAGTTTTTTTTTTCATATTCTTGTTTCTTTTTAAATTGTAAAGTATCTAATTGTAAACTGAGAGTGCCAATAAGATTAGTCTTAAACGTTTCAAGAAAATTTCCTAGTTCAGCCCTAGTAACACCACTTGTAGCATATTTTGTGACTTTGGAAAGAGTGTCCCTTGGTCCCTTGCTAGATTTGGCCTGGCTCCAAGAATATCTTCTACATAAATCACAAATTTCTTCAACGGTTACTCGAGAGACATCACCAAATCCCATTAAGTTGAGAAAATTTATTGATTCATCTAATAGACCTCTCAATAAAATGGTTCTGATTGTTTTTGGCTCTAATTTGTGTTGTTTATATCTTTGAAGATTATACAAAAAATTCTCAAGATAGTCTTCAAGTCTTTCTTCCTCTTTTCTGTGTCAATTTAAAGATCTCTTCTCTTAATTCCTAGACTTACAACAATATTGATATTTCTTGAGGAAAGTGCTATGCATTTTTTCCCATGTTCTAATTGTGTCCCCACCCAGACCCATAAACCAGCAGAGAGCTACATCTTTAAGGGTGGTCAGGAATATCCTTATCTTTTGTGCTTCAGATGTACAATCATAGTTGCGATAGATAATATCAAATTCGAAAATACAAGAGTCAAGGTCTTCAATTACCATACCATGGAAGTGGGGTAAAACTGAGGGGTGGATGTTCTTCATCTACACATTTATATTAGGATCCACTATCAGAAACCCAAATTTTACCTCTTTAGTTCAATGTACTTCACCTCCATCATTGGTATGTATCTCTCCTTCTCCTTCACCCATGTGTTTGTTCTCGAATATGTTGTACTCTAAGGGTATATGTGGAGAGGCTAGTTCCATGATTGGATTGAACTCTTCTTTACCTTCTAGTTGGTGATCTGAGCAACCCCCTACCTCTACTTCTACTGTAGAATTGGCTGGAGAAACAATAGGCTTCTTAGCTACACTTGTTGTAGGTTTTTGTTTAGTGGAACTATCTTTTGGAATCTTATTTTCCTGTCCTCATTTTTTAGAATTTCCTACCAACAAGTTAGTATTTGAAGGAGTCTTTTTATCTAGAGAAACTACTCTACGTGTTCCCCTAAATCTACCCCAGTATCTCTATCTCTATTCTTGCAACATTAGCATAGCTTTAGATCTAGTCAAATAGTGTACTCACCAAAGTGTATGTGTCTGGCTATAACCTCTTCATAAATTCTAAAGTAAAGGCACATTTGCATCTTTCTATTCACTATCCTACTAGATCTAGTATGCTAATACTTCTAAACAAAGAAATCACAAAAATATACAATTTAAAACATGCAAGAAAAATAATCCATAGAAGTGTTAATCCCTTGTATCATCTCCCCAAAAACAATGCCAAAAATGTCGAGCTAATTAATTAACTTAATTGTTGATCATTAAATCATCAATCCATAGGCGTAAGATTAGAGATGCCAACAATGTATGTGCAGATACTAGGACAAGGATGACTATCTAATATATGGAAAATATCATTCTCAACTTAATAATATGAAACTATACTCCTAGAAAATCATAAGAAACTTATTCATTGGGAAACAAAACAAGAAAGTTCTTTGTTGGCATAGGCTACACTCTTTCTCTCAAGCAATTCCTGAGTGTTCATGTATGCAATTCTTAGAGAAAACCGCATTCCTGCCTTCAAGTGACATTGTTCTTGTGATTGCAAAAACAAACAAAGCATATAAAAGATTTATGAGAAATTAATTTATTCACACATTGACAATTGTAAGAAGGACTCACAAAGTTAACAATAAAGAGTTTTACATGCTCAAGTTATAAATCTTGCACTGAGATTTACCCAATGTTCATTACGACGAAATAAATTTAATTTTATCGTTTACACTCAAATGAGATCTATGCTACCTATAATCAAATCAATTCAAGTTCTAAACTAAAAGGAATGAAGAAAATAAATGGCAGAGACAAGGATCGATCCACACACACACACACACTTGCATATAAAACTTATATTATCAATCTCAAACACTGTAACACTAAATATGGAATCTGGAATGATACAACCTTGTACTTCAGAATCAACAAAGTTATTTTGAATTATGAGTGAAAAGGTAATGCAATTATAAAGCAAAATTGCAATGTAATTGTTCAAGTTATGCTTGGATCATCATTCAATCGAACTTAGAAACAAACATGCTATCTGCATAAAAACAAATTCCAAACCAAAAGGAAATTGTATGGAAATAGAGTTATGCTCCTGGTGTATTCAAATGGTGAAATCAAAGTGGTTACAACATTGTGTTGATAGCACAATTCCAGTTCAAACAAAATATATTGATGAGTTGATACACTAAATGTTATTAGATCATAAACACCCATGAAATTAATTATATAAAATAAACAAGAACATAACTAAAGGATAACAAAGGAAATCTATAAAACACACTTACAATCCTATGTTAATTTCACAAGGAAACGATAGCTAGATTGGTGGGTCCTCCTAATCAGTGTCCTGGTGCTAAAACGACTACAAAACTAAATTAGATGGAGCCACAAACTGAGCTTCAAAACACCAACATTTTACTGAACAATCTTGACAATACAAATCGATACAAGAACTATCGATCTCAAATTATGAGCACTAATGGTTTGTGTATCTATTTCATACTACACATTCTTACATTATGTTGCTCAAACCATAAGTTTAAATACAAGATTGTTTCCAAATATACACAGGTTGATCCTAATCGAATCCTTGTTCTCACACATTGGGAACATTGAATACATGGAATAAATTGCAACATATAACATAATTAGACCTTGAGGTGCAAATATAACTTTGAATTCATTCATAATATATTCTCATGACATGAAATGCATGAGAATATATCCCAATTTCGACCTCTATCTGATTTGTTGTTGGCACGTTGATTTGGAGAAGAGGGTTGACCGTGATCTTTGATTGCAATTGGCACTTTCCCTTCTCATACTAGAACTAATGCAAGGAGGTTAGAAGCATGTCAAGGATGCTACAGATAGAACCCATGTCTCGGTTTCTCTTCTAGAACTTTGGAAGTATGACGAACAACGACACGGGTTACCATACCTCCATGTGAGTTACAGGCCCTGAACTTAGCCAACCATCATTAGTGACAAAACAATAATGTAATCATTCTTATTCATTAAAAACAATGGTAAAACATTAATAAACTAACAAAATTACCTTATGAGACTTTGAATGACCTTTATAGCAAAAAGAGTGATGATTATGGTGAAAATAGTGGTTTTTATAGGTCAAAAAGGGGTTCACTAACAATGAAAATGGCACTAATTCGGAGGCCCAACAAGGCTCTGAAAGGTGGATAGGGCATTAAGAATCCCAAAGGGAATCATTAAGAACTTATAATTTCCTTCATGTGTGTGGAAATGTATTTATGGAATATTTTCCTCCTTCATCCTTATTTGGCGATAGCCTAAGTGAAGGTCCAGTTCAATGAAGAATTTGGCACCATGAAGCTCATCTAGGGGGATCTTCAATAACTAGTATGGGAAATTTGTCTTTGATGGTCAACTTATTAAGAGCACATAAATCCAGGCAGATGTGCCAACTGCCTTTCTTCTTTAATACCATGAAAATAGTGATGAGTAAGTGCTAGTACTTGGACAAATGACCCCTACTTTCAATAATTTCATAATCATATTTTCATTCCATTCTTATGGGAGA
Source organism: Picea engelmannii (assembly GCA_009831015.1). Taxonomy (NCBI): domain Eukaryota; kingdom Viridiplantae; phylum Streptophyta; class Pinopsida; order Pinales; family Pinaceae; genus Picea; species Picea engelmannii. The sequence continues at coordinate 930,763 of ML781799.1, forward strand.
AAGGGTGACTATAAGGATGCACATTGGGTGGTATATTGCCTAGAATTAGTGGACTACTATGGTCATGCTCACCTCATGAAGGGTGTAAGCCCCTAGGCATCTCATATGCCCATTGATGTTTAGTTAGGGCCAAGTACAAATCAAGGTGAATTTATTGTGGGGGCTTATCCACGACTTGGATGGCATGGAATTGGGGGATAAAACCTGAGTGGAATTTCTCTAGGAGCTTCTCCATACAATGAGAACTAATCATTTTAGGGGAGCCAAACTTGATCCCATTGAGAGTATGTTGACGACCATCCTTAGTGAAACTCATTTATAATTCCCTGATATCCACGGCAATAGGGCCAAAAGTGTGTATCCATTCTACATCGAGCACCACATCACATTGTCTCGTTTCAATATAAAATATGTTGGATTTGAGTCGATACTTCCCAAGTTGGCTATCATAATTTGGAAGCTGTGCACTACATGGACATAACAATGGGTTTCTTCTACAACTCAATTATGTATAAAGTTGTGGGTGCTACCACTATCAATTAATGCAACCATTATGTAGTAGTTGATGTAGGAAATCAAATTCAAGGTCTGGGGGGCATAAATACTTAATAAAGCATGGAGGGAAATAATCAGTTCCACTTGAGGCGAATCGTGGGTGGGTTCATCTTGGGGAGGAGGATTAGGTTTTTCTAATTCCAACTTAGGGGTGGCTTCCACATAGATTTTCTTAGGTTGGTTAAGTTGGGACACATCAATTTGGAATCATTTTTGTTCCTTACATTTATACCTTGCAAAATAACTCTCATCACAATTATAGCAAAGTTTGAGGCATTGGTGTTTTCCCATTTCTATTGGGGACAAATTGGGGAGTTTAAAGGGTTTAGAAGGAGGAGAGATGGTTGTAGAATCCATAGGGGGGAAAGAGTAAGACATCAAGGAGGGTTTTTTGACCTATGCATTAACCACCATTTATACTTATGGAGCTTTGTTGAGTTTCCTCCAACAACATTGTAGGATACTACATTATGATGCGTTCTCTTATTTCCTCCTTGAGACCACTAATGAATCATTCTTTAAAAAAGGAATCAATCGGGTCCTTTGTGTGGATTACCAAATGATCAATAGCCATTGTAAACTCCTCTATAGTGCATGTTTGATGCAACTTACTTAATTTGTGCTAGAAGTGATGGTATCTATCAAAACAAGCTTGGATGGCTTTCCCAAAGTGGGTCCAGGAAATGTAACCTCCATAGGATTTCTCATTCCATCACCACCACTGTCATATTTCTCGGTCAAGGTATAACACTTTAACTCTATGTTTCATTATGTCATAAGTAATTCCATGAAAGGAAAAATAGTGTTCCATTTGGGTAACCCAATAGGTGGTGTCTAACCCATCAAACTTATTCATATCTTCTTTGGGATATCTTTCCACATATTGTTTGGAGTTTCATGGAAGTGTGATCCATGGCTATGCCTTTCACCATTAGAGGACTCACCCCTTTCTAGTTGCTATGGTGAATTTAGTTGAATACCTTTGCCTTTTTTATGGAGGGACAATTGGTTGTATATGCCTAGCATATCACATTGGAGGTTATCAATCTTGGCCTTGATCTTAGATTCAAGTTGGGTGACTTAGGAAGAGATACTAGTTTTGAGCTTAACTCCAAGATTGTTGATATTGTTGGATTCCATATTTGCATACCTGGTTTCAAGCATGGATCCTCAGGTCCATAAAAAGGGTTACCGGAGAGTTGTATAAATGTGATATGTGCCTCACAAGGAATCTTTTGAGATAGGTCACCCACAAGTGTATGGTCAGGTCCACTAAAAAAAGGTTTCTCAAGAGTGGTACCATGATAATCAGTGTTGAAATAAGGATTCTTTTGAGACAGGTCTCTTGCAAGGGTGTTGTTAGGAATTTTTTTTTTTATTTCTAGATTCCTACTCCTAACTATTATTATTGCATTTAATGGAATCCCCAAATTCTTGATAGTCCAATTTATGTAGGAATTTTGTGGCATGTGTTGTAGAGGCCAAGGTTTGTAGGGTACTAAGGACAAATGAGTGTTAGGTGCTATAGTTCTTTGATATGCTTGTGGGAATCCAATTGTAGTACTTAGGCCAATTGGTGAAGGTGCTAATTAAGGACAATATATCGTACCCTTATCTATACTACCTGATTCCCAAGTACTAGAGAGTGATCTCCATGAGTGTTATTCTTGGTGTACTATAGCATCAAGATGGCCAACTAGTTTATGTAAGGCTAGTTTCATGTGTACTTAGATGGATTCTAATATACATGAGGGTACGTCGAACACAAGTCTATATACAAGTGTTCTATAATGCAATACTACTTGAAGGGGTACCAATAGGGGTTACAAAGGTGTTCAACCAAGTGACACCCCTTTTGTTTCCTACATGTGTTCTTCCTCAACCATAGGTTTACCCACTTAACAACATATCTCTATGTTACTTAAAGATGTTGGAACACCTCTCTATCCAAAAAAAATCTAAAACATATAAGTGTGTTAGTTCAAGAAAGAGATTTGACACCACTTATAATGTAGTTAATCAACAATATTAGCATAATATTAACAAGATTCATAAAAATCAAATGCAAAAAAGCAAATACAAGAGAAAATAAGATTAAACCTACAAATATAACACTTGTCTTGAATATCTCCAAAAGAGTGAGAAATGTTCATGGGCCAGGGGCAACCTCATATGGCAGAGCTCCAATTACAATAACGACATTTGACAACCATTACATATGCTTCTAGTTCTATATATAGTTTCTTAGTAAAAAAACCCTAATTACTTGTATTCCCATCATTAATGGGTACAAACCACCTAGTGGGCCTTATTTAATAAAGAGGACCCTTTTCGCATTAAGTAACTACCCACTAACTATCAAATGGGCCCTATTCAAGGAAGATCGCCTCATACATTAATTAACTAACTACTATGTACCCAAAGTAGGGAGGTTAGGGTTAGATCCCAACCCCTTGACACCTATAGAGTATCGAGGACCATCCAAAGGTCCATTGATCAAGGTACAATGGTTTATTTCATCATTTGTACTTAAAAAATGCCCCCCCCCCCACCTAGTCCTTTAAAAGACTTAATGTTTTTACATTCATTTAATTTGATGGTTTTATTGACCTAACTATTAGCATTTAGATTTCATTGCATGTTAGCAAGGTGGAGGCTTCCAATTGGACCATTACTAGGAGACCATTAAATCCTTTGGCTTTCTTCTCCTCTTCCTATGCTTTGTGGAGATTCTAACTTTAAGAACTTTCACAAAACAAATACCATGTCTCTTTCTTATTTCTTTTGAAATTTCAATTGTAGATTTTAAATTGGTAAATTAGGGGTAAATTGTTAATAGATTAAGTATTACAAACACTTAATCACGTTTACTCATAAACATGTAGATGTTCATTAACCAACATAATTTGGTGACTATGTTAAAAACAAAGTTACCGACTTAACGAGAACTGTGACCTCAAAACGAGAAATCTAGCCCAAAAAACCCATATTTTTGCATAAAAAACATGAAAATCAACCCCAAATCAAAAAGTGGTGCTACTAGTAGCACCATTTTTTCAAATGGGGTCAAAATCACAATTTTTTTCAAACATGGACTTCAAAACTCAGATAGTATCTCAAAAAAACCTTAAAATCAACACCAAAATAAAAAAAAATGATGTTACATAATTGTTTTTTTCAAAATGTTAAAATTTTAGATAATTTGAAATTGTATTTTTAGCAGTTGGTACCATTAAAGACAAAACCTCAAAATCAACCATCAAATTGAAAAGTAATGCTACCGATAACACCCATTCTAAAATTGGGGTATTAAAATGACACATTTTTATGAAGTGCTAAAAGAAATCATCGTTATTGTAAACAAAATCATAAAATCAACCCTTAAATGCTTACTTTTTAAATCTTAGTTTATCACTCCAAGCACAAGGTAATACATAATGCCATGAAAATATCACACTATACTTTAAAAATTCAACATCACCTTTTAATATTTTTTTTACTTTTAATAAAAATAAGTAAATACAAGTTACATTGAATGAAACATAAATTATTTCTTAAAAGTATTGTTATATTGTCCATATTCAAAATATATGAGCTTAGAAATTTTATTATATTATCCAAAATCAAAACATATAATTCATAAAACAAAAAAATGATTCATAACTTCATGTAATATCATATGTAAGTTCAATGCTCATGTCTAGGTACCATACAAACATCATATGGATAAACAATACACAAAATGTTTCATACACTTATTCAGATTGACTCATGGATTCTGAAATACCATTAGAGTCTACATTGTCTTCAGATGAATGATTGGATGAAGATGTAGATGATCCATACTCTTCTCTATTGTTGATGAATGTACCATCCGAGTCTACATGCATGCCCAACATTTCAGATGTCAAAATCTTTTTATATCTACGACTAGGTTCAATAGACTCCCATCCTGCATTTATTTCTTGTGGCAACAACCTCTTGATAATATTTGTTGTCTTGGAGCAAAGAGTTCCTCCCTTTGTCAAATTGAAGTCATAAACAAGTATGTCAACATCATCTAATATTAAGAGGTCAGTGCGACGATGAGTTGTATTTTGACCCTTTCTTTTTCTCTTTCTATTGATGTGTTTCTCAACCACCATCTTTGGCTTTACACACCATTGAATGGGTGTGCACTTGTTTCATACCAATGCACTTCAAATGCAATAACATTTTTATTTTCTCTATCAATCTTTATAACCTTTGCAATCCAGAATAGATAACCATGTGGATCTTCAGTCACTAAGACTTCAATCATGCTACCCTCCTTAATATCTTGTATTGAACCCTTGTAAAGGTCTTCCATGGCTTCACATTATGCAAATGACCTTCGCGAACCAATATACATTTATCTTTCCTCTGCTTGTGTAAACTCAACAACACCTTGAGATTCTTGTTGTTCAACAATGTTTCTTTCTTCAAATTCATTTGGCATATTTTGTGGCCAATGAAATAATGTCTTCAAAAATGTATCTTCATTTGTTGAGCTTGAGATTATGTCTCTTTGACTATTGATAAAAGACTCCCACCAAACAGAATAAACAACATGAAAGTACTCATATGTATCTTTAATGGACTTTTTTATTTCTTCCAGGCATTCAGAATAATATACATCTCTATTACACCTCCATGCATTATGGATTTCAACAACTGATTGTAAAAATAATAACTTTGATGCAAATATTGGATAATCTGGAATGAACTTCAAAAATGCTAAATGTGATGAAGGCCCTCATTCTACAATAGTTGAATACTGCTTTCCCCATATACGTGTTTTCCCATCAATGTTTTTGAAACAAAATTGATGTTGGAAGCTAATTCTATTAAGTTGCTCAATACATTTTTCTTCATGATGCGATCCTTGAATAAATCTTTGCATGTCAACAATTTCTTCTAATATATGAAAAACAGGCTCTGGAATGCATGCTTTCTTAATACATTCAATCAATGATGGTAGGCTTCCAACATTTTTCCTCTTCAATGTTACTGAAAAATGACTGAACATTTGATCGATATGATGATGAGTGTGTCCAACAAGAAGGAAACCAACTTTCACCTTTTAAAATATTCCCAGTTCAACAAGCATGCTTAGATATCCAAACACAATTTGATTTTTATTTTCATGACTAGTGTTGTCCAACTGTAAATAGAGAACTTGAGGAAGATTTCTATACCAATGAGAAAGCACATGATGAATTTTGGTGATGGTAAGATTTGCATCATTATGAATATTTCAAGCTGTGAAACAAACCCTTGGACAAATTTTTCCATTGAAAACCATACAACCAACCAAGTGAAACTGAATGAAATTCTTTTCTTGTAATTTTTTTGGTGTACAAAAAAAATGTTGTAGAATTGTTTTCTTCTGGTCCATGCCATCAATTATCATATCTAAATATTTTTGGGGAGCATCATAACACTTCTTCCGATAATTGTACAACTTTTGTCTTTGACTTGATTGTTGATTTCATTGTTCTTGAAGTGCCTTGGCTATGGAATATGCAAATGACATAAAATAATATTGATCATATGTTTTCATAATTGATAACTATCCAATTTAAAAAAAAAAATAGTAAATGCATACCTCTTTATGCCCCTTCAGATTTATCTCTTCTTGATGTAAGAGTAGCACATATACTGCAAATCCCCATCCTTGACTTCTTAGGAATACAAACATTGTTGAATTGTTTCTTCCATATTCTTGTAAAATATGCATATGTAATAAAATTACCATTTCC
>ML781799.1:937197-949475 GCA_009831015.1 Picea engelmannii
CCTTATGAAAGCGTTGTCCTCAACGCTTGATGTACAACCATATACCAAGGTCCCATGGATAAGTGTGGACCATAGTGCTGAAGTAAACTAGAGAAACAGGGTCCCATTGATAAATGGTAGCCACCATGCTGAATTAGTCCAACTTTCATTGTAAACCAGGGTCCTATGTCCAATTTCTCATGTGAACCCCACATGGAAGATATCGACACCCAATAACCAACTGAAAATGATGCTCCCAATACTGACACCTATCATGTGGATCCAAATAAGAATATCCATCCACATAGTGGGAGATGATCAAATATGAATCTGGAAGGAATAATACCATTGTAGAATATGCAGGCTGGACGTTGGTAACTAGCTCTTGGTGTCGGACATTGATGTTTTCTACAGAAGGTGGAGTAGAGTCATCAAATAAAATATGGAAGTGGTTGTCATCCCAGAAACAAAAAATATCCATATACCAATCATCGCAATCAACCTCAAAATCATACCAAGCATATAGTTATTGATTATATTCATCCCTAAGGTCTATCATAAGAAACCTCTCCTACATGTTATCCAAAGAATCTTGAATACTACGAAAACTATCATTGAGACCGTCTACAAAGTCATCCAATCTGTCAAACAATTGGGCTTTGAATGCTTCAGTAATCTATAGAATTTCTTTGAGGGTTTGAGAAGAAATAGAAATCTTAGCACTCTATGAACTCTTCAGTCCCGCAGCTGTCACGAAAAAACCCAAAAAATAGAACAATAAGTTACGACAGAAAATCACGGTTTTTTCTGGAAAAACCCTAAAAAACTGTTGAATTTAAAATGCTCATAACTTCACTTCCCGAGCTCTGTTTCATTTTTATTTTTTTTTGAAATTGGGTGAAATTGTGAGAGGAACTCATATATGAAATTTTTTTGGAAAAATTAAGCCTCCAACTGCTACAGAAAAAAAAAAATCACGCCGTCGTCCACGAAATAAACCCCGAAAAATTGCAGATTTTAAAACTTCAATATCTTGACTTCCCAGACTCCGTTTCAGACGATTTTTTTTTCAACTTGGGTGTTTTTCCGAGAGGAACTCAGATATACAACCTGTTTCTTCAAATTTTGCACATAAATATACAAAAAAATTATGGAATGTTTCGGCCCTCTTTTTTCTTCTCCGAAAAAAAAACCAGCAGTGGGTCAACCCCGAGCTAGGACTAAACTCCACCCGAGTAAAGGAATTCTTAACCAGGTTTATGTATCTCAGAAAACATGAAAAATTACGTCACATGTGCCAACTCGAACTGACAACCTACAATCTCTCATTCCCCACATGTCTGTCCCACCCCAGGAAATGTGCCCCTTCTCTGCTCAACATTCCTTTGGCTGCCCCATTTCCTTTACGGGGCTTCAACAACAAGCCAAAAAAGAATCCTCAGAGCCCTGTAGTTGTAGTCTCACACCTTCAAAAGATTATTTCCCAACAATTCTTTCACCTAGAGGGAATTTCCCATGGGCCTAACAACCTGTTTCTTCAGTCCAACTCTTAAGTTAACCATGTATAGTACTAGCTCATGTAAGGTACATGTATGCTGCTAGTGACAGAGAGGTACAGAGGAAAGATGAAATCCACGAGTGAAGGAATGGAGGACTGACGGAATGATGAAAAATGCACTAAGTCCAAACTCTTTGTATGCATGTGCCCATCTTGACACTTGTCATGTTGAGAGTTATTTTGGCCCACTTGTCCTCATCCTTAGAACTTAGGATAAAATAAGTATCCATACTTTATAATTTAAGGAACATTAACATAATATTCCTTTTTGGATTAATCTCCTTATCTTAGCCCTTATCCTTAACTTTTAGCCCCCTTTCCCTAACTAGTGGAGTTTAGTCCCCTATACTCTTTTACATGGTTGGTCTGCACGCAGTGATGTGTTTTCCATTAATATTTTCATGTGAATACATTTACATTTACATCACAGATATATTATCATTTTATGTACCCTGGCTCACTAGCCTAAGTACATTTGTATTTACATTTACGGTTGTGGTTTGGCCTAGGGGTATTACATTCCCCTCCCCCTTATTTATGCACTGTCCTCAGTGCAATATCTACACACATACAACCAAAATTTCAAAAATCCTCAAAAAGATGCGGGTATTCTTCCCGCATAACATCCGCATGCTCCCAAGTTGCATCTTCATGACCGTACCATGTCCATTGTACCTTTACTATCTCTATGGATCAATTTCGAAGAAACTTGATCTTCCGGTCCAGTATGCACACCGGATGCACTTGAAAGGCGCCTTCTTGCTCCACCTGAATCAAATTCCAATCAATGAAACGATTAACATTAGGTATATTCTTTTTGAGCAATGATACATGGAATACAATATGAACATACATTGATGCAGGCAAGGAAAGAATGTATGCTACAGGCCTAATCCTCTCTAAGATTTCAAACGACCCACAATAACGAGCTGCCAACTTTGAACAATTTCCCAACTTCAGGGAACTTCTGTTGGCCTTTACTTTCAAGAATACATGGTCACCCACTTTAAATTCCCTTTGAGTTATGCCCTTATCAGCATAGCTTTTCTTCATGTCTTGATCAGCCTTTAAATATTTTCAACATTTTTTCTTCCATTTCCCTGAGTAATTCTGGCCCAACCACTGATCTATCTGTTGGGTTGTCCCAGCTTATCGATGTGTTGCACCTTCTTCCATAAAGTTCCTCAAATGGGCTCATCTTTAGAGATGCTTGGTACACCATTGTTATAAGAAAACTCTACTAAGTGTAGGTAGTCTTACAATTTTGATGGTTTATCCATCACATATCCTCGATCACTTGATTCACCCTCTATGTTTGTCCATATGATTATGGATGATAAGTTGTGCTAAAATTCAAATTTGTTCCAAATCCATTAAATAATCCTTTACAAAAATTTGATGTAAATTTTGGATCTCTATTAGACATAATTGTCTTGGGTATACCATGTAGTCGAGCAATTTCTCTCATATAAATATCAACAATGTTGGTTGCCTTGTGAGTGAGCTTTACTGGAATAAAATTGGCAGCTTTGGTAAGATTATCCACCACTATCATGATAGAATCATGTTTCTTGCTTGTTTTGGGTAGTTCGGTGATGAAATCCATTGTTACAACTTCCCATTTCCACTCAGGTATGGGTAATGGTTGTAGAAAACCAGCTGGGTGCCTATGTTCAACCTTGACCTTTTGACACTCCAAACATCTGACAATAAAATCAACAACTTATTTCTTCATTCCTAGCCAATAATATTGGCTCTTGACAATTGCAATAGTTTTTCGATAACCTAGGTGCCCCACATAAGGTACATTATGCATCTCTCTCAATATCATATTTTTGAATTCATGGGAATTTGGTACATAAATTATGCCCATGTATATGAGAATTTCATCATTTCCTAGCTTATAGTCTTCATTTTTCTGATGCAAAATAGCTTGTTGTAATTTTGTTATTATTTCCATGTATTGCAAATCTGATTTTGCAGCCTCTAAGATTCTATCTTTCAAATACGATTGGTACATGCTAATGGATGTAGCATGCAACTCATGCACATTTATGTTAAGTGCATCAACCACATTGTTCTCTTTCCCTTTGATATGATTTATATCAAAGTCATATTCATTGAGAAATTCTAACCACCTGCTTTTCCTGGCATTTAGAGTTGGTTGTACAAATAAATATTTCAGACCATTATGGTCTGTCCTCAACTTGAACCTTTTCACCATGAGGTAGTGCCTCCACATATTCAAGGCATGCACTATGGTTTCCAACTCCAAATCATGAGTAGCATAGTGCCTTTCATGCTCCTTCAACTTCCTTGATTCATAGCATACACCATACCCATTTTGACTGAGGACTCCACCAAGCCCTTATTTACATGCATCAGCGCAAACAATGAAGTCTTCATTTGGATCAGTAATCCTTAATAGTGGAGCACTTGTTAATAATTGCTTCAAGTGTTGGAAAATATTTTCACAATCCAATGTCCACTGAAACTTCAACCCCTTCTTTTGAAAGGAAGTGATCGAGTGTGCAATCTTTGAGAATCCTTCAATAAATATCCTATAGTATCCTGGAAGGCCCATGAATGATCCGACCTCTATCACATTCTTTGGTGCTGACCATCCTCTAATGGCCTCAATATTTTCAGGATCCACTGCTATCCCTTCCTCTGAAATGATATGTCCCAAATAATGTATTTGCTTCAGATAAAATGAGCACTTGCTCAATTTGGCATACAACGGATGCTCCCTTAATACCATTAATACCATCCTCAAGTGTTGTTCATGCTCTTCCTCTGACTTAGAATATATAAGAATTTCATCTAAAAATACAATGACAAACTTATCTAAGTATTCTCTGAAAATACCATTCATTAAACACATGAAGAAAGATGGTGCATTTGTTAACCCAAATGGTACCATTGTGAACTCATAATTCTCATACCTTGTTTTGAAAGTAGTCTTGTTGATGTCTTTTTATTTAATTCTTACCTGATGATAACCTGAATTGAGATCAATCTTGGAGAATATTTTTGCATCTTTCAACTGATCAAAGAGGTCATCTATCCTTGGAAAATGATACTTATTATTCACAGTTACCTTGTTCAACTTCCTGAAGTCAATGAAAAATATCATGCTCCATCATTTTTCTTCACAAATAATATTGGGGCACCCAAAGGTGACACACTTGGGTGTATATACCCCTTCTTTAGAAGTTCTTCAAGTTTCATTTTCAATTCCTTCAATTCTGGTGTACTCATCCTGTAAGGGGTCTTGGATACTGGGGTTTCTCCAGGCATTAGATTGATGGATAAATCCATGTCTCTTTTAGGGGGTAATCCTCATATATCTTTAAATACATCTTCAAACTCTTTTAGGACTGCATAATCTTCATTATTCGACACCTTATCTTTAGGTGTCTCTTCCATATGTGCTACAAATATTTGACACCATTTTCTATAGCTTTTCTTTAGCTGCAATGCTGAAATTTCTTTGACGATCTCTGCTCTAGGAATTCCTTGTATTGTCCTTAGGTTCCGTTCCTCATACAAGCAATTGAATGCCTTATTATAACAATCTAGGATGGCATGGTGTTGTTCCAACCAATCCATACCAATTAGACAGTCATAGGAACCTAAAGGTATGATGTTCAAATCTACCCTGGTGCTCAGTCCAATCATGTCTATTGGACATGCCTTAACCATCTCATTATTTTTTCTTTTAGCTCTGGTAACCAACTATACTATCCAATATTTTCCAAGCTTGCTTCTTGGCAAATGCAATCTCTCCACCATCTTAGGATCTATATAACTATGACTAGCTCCTGAATCAATTAAAATAACAATGGTTTGGTTGTTGATCTTACCTTCCACTTCAATCATATGTGATTAGAACTCATTTTTGTTGTTGTCCAGGGTTGCATAGATCCTAGGTACATTTTTTCCCATGTCCTCCACTGTATCATCTTGCTGTACATTGTGAATAGTCCTCACTTTTTCACCCATGTGAGTACAATCTCTATGCATATGATCTCCCCCAAAACCCCAACATTTAATAGGTGGTTGCCTTGGTCTTTGCCCCCATGTCTCAATCATTTTGGGTTCTCTAGAAGTGGGTTGCCCCTGAGGATTATTTTTGAAGAATGGTGGCTTAGTCCCCTTTTTCCTATGTTCCATCTTGTTTTTCTTCTTGCCTTCCCAAGATTTTTGGAAAGTTTGCCTTCCTTTATGTTGATCATAAAGGAATTTAGCTCGCCTTATGGTCTCCTCCAATGTTTTGGGATCATCATATTGTATCTTGTGACTGATAAATGATGACAGCCCACTCAAATACCTTTGAATCTTAACTGGCTCTTCCTTGATGAAAGAAACATACTTTAGTAGTTCTAAACAACTTCTTTCATACTTATGGTCATACTCCCAAGCTTGAGTTCAAAGAACTCCTTCATTTTCTTGTCATAGTATCTCTTAGTCAAGTATTTATTTTGAAAATACCTCTTGAAATCCCTCCGAGTAAATTTTTTCTCAACAATGTGTTGTACCTCCACAAATTGGTCCCACCACATGGATGCCTTTCCCTTGAGCTGATAGATGAAAATTCTTCCTTCTGCGTGTGAAGAGTAATTATGCAATTGAAAATACATCCTCATGCCTAGAAGCCATATCTCTGCATATTCATCCTTCTTGTTCTCACCATCAAATGTAGGAGGCTTGATTTTGTTCATTTCTCCTTGTAGCTCATCCACCCCAGACCTCCTCTTATGTTTCCTGATAGGGGATGGACTTGAACTATTGTGTGCTCTCCTAGTGGAATGCCTTGCAGAGTGATGGTGATGTATGCCAACACTTCTTGTTCTTCTCCTCTCATGATGAGACTCGTGACTTCCTGATTTGCTTGAGTCATTCTCCTTATCCATCTTATTTTCTATTATGCCCAAGCTATGCATTAACTTAATGTTGAATTTCTCATGGTGTTCCTTGTATTTTATAAGCCTCCCATTATCAACTTTATAACTTTGGACACCTTTTTGCAAACTTTTAATGGTCTCTACCAAGTTCATGCTTTCTTCCTTTCCTTCTCCATGTCCATTTGAGTTTGTACCTTCATTACCCATATTGACATACATCCCTCTGATCTCATCTTCCTGGTTGTAATCCCCCTGTGTATCTTCCATGATTATGAACTATGTTTTGATCCTGTTCTGATCTAATTTATGTTAACTCTACAAAATGTGAAACCAACATAGCTTGTTAGGCTAATTGATTTAACAATTTCATGAAATTATGTACAATTCTGGTTCAATAATGCATCATAAATCCTTCTTCTGATTTCCTAAAAAAATTGACTGCCCAGATCAATTTTCTGGGTGAATAGTTATATTCTACTGTCCTAGACCTTTCCAACGCCTACCTCCATGCTCAATTCTGAGTCTTGAGCAGAAGGTTATGGTTATTTGAAAATTTTCCTTTCTGTGAGGGCAATCCTTGTACATGTGTTCTTCTTCTGGAGCCGAATTAGCTCTTAGACCCATGATGGATCCTCTCATAATGTAAAAAGGCCCTTTTTATTTCTTTATCCAGGTCTAAAAAAAAAAAATCCTTGCGGGTGCTTTTCCCTAAGCCCCTTTTTACCTTAGAATCAAATTTTGGGTGTTATCTCCTTTACTTCGGCGGAAACCTCATATGACTGCGGGCTAGGACCAGGCCCTTAGCCACAAGGTTCTATTTGGAGCTTCGGGACTCCGATGCTCTGGAACTTATGGCTTCATAGGTTTTTACAACAACACACTCCAAATATCCCAAACGCCGAATTGGCAAACTCCCGAAGAGCTGCTATCCGGAGCTTTGTTACTCCAACGCTCCGAAACTTCGGGCTTCAGAGGTTCTTACCACAAAACTTTCCAATTCCCCCAAATGCCGAAGTGGCAAACTCTCGGAGAGGCACTATCCGAAGCTTCGTTCTTTCGGTGCTCCAGAACTTCGATCTTCGGAGGTTTTAACAACAACACACTCCAAATCTCTCGAACGTTGAACTGGAGAACTCCCAAAGAGGCGCTATCTGGAGCTTCGTTACTCTGGCACTCTGGAACTTCAGGATTTAGAGGTTTAAACCACAACACTTTTCAATTCCACCAAATGCCGAAGTGGTGAACTCCCGGAGAGGGGCTATTCGGAGCTTCATTACTATGACACTTCGAAACTTCGGGCTTCAGAGGTTTTAACCACAACACTTTCCAATTCCCTCGAACGCTGAAGTGGTGAATTCCTGAAGGGTTCAGGGATCAACAATCACGCTTCCTCCCAAGATCTATGGATGAGATAACTTTGTGTAATATCCCTAGGCCGACCCTAATTGTAAATGTAAATACAAATGCATGTAAGCTGGTGAGTTGTTTTGATATCATTTTTGTATGCACCTTTCGTGGCATAGTGTGCGCATGTACTGCGCAGTAAAATGATGAAGTGTGCACATTCCAGGATACCACATGTAACATCTTAACTGCGCACGATATTGAGGCCAATGAGCCTTTGTGTATATGTTATGTTTTATAGGTTGGTGAGCCAGTTTTGTGATGATTAGGCCAGAGAGCCTAGATGTTAAAGGCCAGTGCACCTATTTTTGTATAGGTCTCATCATTAATATAAAATACATTGTTGTGTGCAGACCGACCACGATAAAAGAGTATGGGGGACTAAACTCCACTAGTTAGGGAAAGGGCGGGCTAAAAGTTAAGGAAAAGGGCCAAGCTAGGGAGCTTAAGCCAAAAATGAATATAATATTAATATTTCTTAAAACATAAAGTATGGATAATTATTTTATCCTACGTTCTAAAGTTGGGGACAAGTGGGCCAAAGTAGCTCCCAACATGACAAGTGTCAAGTTGGGGACATGCATACATATTGTTGAGACTTAGTTCATTTTCAGGCTCTTCTATCGTTCTTCCCATCATTCAGTCATCCAGTCAATCATCCATGAACATTCACACACCCATTGAGCTATCCTTCGTACCTTCATGACTGTACCTGAACCTGTATCCATGGCCATTATGTTTGTGTATCTGGTTATCTTGGGAGATGGAATGAATAAGCAGGTTGTCAGGCCCGTGGGATATTGAAGAGGCGGGTTGTCAAGCCTGTGAGAAATTTCTCTCTCGGTGAGAGAATTGTTGGGGAATTGATTTCCTGAAGGTGTTAAACTGCAACTACAGAGCTCTGAGACTTCCTATCCGACATGTTGTTGAAGCTCGAAAAGGAAGTGGGGAAACCGAAGAATTGTTGAGCAGAGAAGGGGCACACTTCCTGGGGTGGGACAAGAATGTGGGGAATGAGAGACTGTAGGCTGTTAGTTTGATTTGGCACCTGTGACAAAGTCTTTCCTGTTGTCTGTGAACCATTAGCCTGGTTAGGAATCCCTTTACCCGGGTGGAGTTTAGTCCCAGCTCGAGGGTGACCCACTGCTGAGAGTGATGAACAATGTGGTTTAAGGCTGGGAGGTTCATGGAAAACGCAGTTGGTGATATTCTTACCAAGATAAGTGTCAACTGTGTGATAAATTTACATGCTGCATTGTTATTTATGTGTTTGTTTTATGGGTTTATTCTACGTGTGGTTATAATTGTCTTTATATGTATGGGTAGTGCCTGTATATGTTGCATGTATATGGTTACTGTTATTTCAGTATGAATCCGTGCATTTACATAATGCATTTGTCTGTTTACGTTATATATATATGTTTCCGCAAGAGATCTGTGTGTATATATTTTAATTGCATGCACTTCAAAAAATTCATGTGGCATAGCTTAGTTGGATGTTGGGTATGTTACAATATGTTCCGCAGAGAGAACGAAAGTGTTATATCATGTATCGTGGCCCGGCTTGGGTGGCCGGGGACATTACAATATGGTATCATAGCCTCATTTTTAAACACTGAGCCTGGATGGGCCGAGCAGGTTGAGTTGAAGCGAAATTTCATAGAGGATTGATTTCAAAGTGGCCAAATTTCAGTTTGTAGAGTGTCCATGGTAAAATTTATAAGCAATGACGCGGAATTGGGAAAATCCCCAATTTCTATTGTTAAATTCATGAGAAAATTTAGAAATTCGGCCAAGTGGTGAGATATTAATGATTTAATATATGTTCCAGCAAATTTAGACCTGGAATTGGTCGAGTTTGAAGTTACAGTGAAGCCATGACAGATGGAGCGAGATTAGTAAATAAAATTCTCAATTCGTGAATTGATTTTGGGGAAATTCGTTCCAGAAATGTCAACCCACAACGATTTGTTGTTACAGAGGTTGAATTGGTATTATCGGGGTGAAATTGAGAAAATTTCATAAGTTTCCAAATGTCTATGGTAGAAATTGGGAAAAAGTTAAGCAAAAGCCCCAATTTCTGCAGCAGAATTCACGAGGAATTGTTGCGCATAAAAATGAATGTGCACAGGTGGGCACACCAAAAATGCATGTTGTGTAGTAAAAATCTTGGGATATGTAAAAATTGGGCACTTCACAGAAAAATGTTAGTGTGCGGGTGTGCACACTAAAGTTTGGCACCGCGCAGAAAAATGTTGGTGTGCGAGTGCACGCGCTAAATTTTGGTGCCATGCGGAAAAATGTTGGTGTGCGGGTACGCGCGATAAATTTAGAATTGCATGGTGTGCATACACATAATAAGGTGCGTGCAATGTGCACACACATAATAATGGCACGCCTGGTGTGTGCAATATTGGCAGAGTGCAAAGGAGATTGGTTGGTGCGCACACAATGTGGGTATATGTTGTCGCGCGACAATTTAGTTAATGTTGCACGCAGAGTATTGGTGCGCGGTGGGAGTGTACTAAACTTTGACATGGTGCAACGTATAGATTGAAATGCACGCGGAATATCAGTGCGCAATAAAAAAATTCGTGCAATGGGTATTAGTACCAGAACCAAAACTACGTGCGGTGGATATTAGTGCGTGACACAAAGTAGTGCGCACAAGTTATTGGTGCGACAGAGAAGCGACGCATAATGGTTATAGGTGTGAGGAGCATGATTTACCGTTTGTTGTTGCTTCACATGGAAAATATGGGTTTACAGGTTGAAATTTGTGCACGTGAATTCGTTTGGAGGGTGAACAACAGCAGAAAACCATCGATTTTAAGTGACATTTTATATCATTTGAACGTCATCTTTTTGCAGCGCATTTTTGAGGCCTTAAGAGCATTTTTAGCTACTCAAAAACCACGAGAACAGACTATACGAGGGTACACTCTATCTCTACAGCTCAGATAAAAGATCTCGAAGAGATATTTCTATTGGTGTAAACCATTCGTCAAACGAAGATTTTATGAGAAAGTTACAACACAAACAATGGAGGGTAAATTTTAAGACCCATCTAACTTCCAAGAGCCATAACTTTCTGCTCCGGAATCAGATTGAGGTGCAAGAGTAGTCAATGGAAATTTATTGAACCATAGAAGACATTCCTAGATCTGAATTAAAATTTTGGGCATGTTAAACATGTTTAATATGGAAAAGAAGGTACCTGTAGCATTCCAGACCAAAAACACGAATTGGCCTAGAACTTCAACAAGCTGTAACTAGTAGCCAAGAACCCAGAAAAATGTGAAACTTGGATAGAGTGTCCATAATATGTATATGAAGAAACCCAATTTATCTTCTACTAAAAATCCAATGGATTAGGTGCAAAATTTCATAATTACAATGTAGAGTTGTGCCTAGTTGAAAAATGAACAGAAAGATGAATGAACAACTTTCAAATAATCATAACTTTATGCTCAAGACTCGGAATTGAGCATGGAAGCATGCATTGGAAAGGTATTGGAAATTGGAATCTAATTATCTGCCCAAAAAATTGATCTGGTCACTCAAGTTTTCAGCAAATCAAAAGAAAGAATTCTGATATATTGAACCAGAATGGTTCATATTTTTCATGAAATTGTTGAAACAGTTAGCCTGACAAAGTTTTGTTGGATGCACATTTTGCAGAGTTAACAAAAAATAGATAATATCAGGATCAACACAGATTCCATAGGAATGGAAGAGGCATAGGGGACTTACATCCAACAAGATGAGATCAGAGGGATGGATGTCCATTTGGGCATTGAAGGAACAAACTCCAATGAACATGGTGAAGGAAGGGATGAAAACATGAATATGGTAGAGACCATTAGAAATTTACAAAAGGATGTCCAAATCCATAAAGATGATAATGAGAGGCTTATGAGAGTCAAGGTGAAGGAAGAGGATTTCAACATGAAGTTATTGCAAAACTTGAACATAATAGAAAAGAAATTCGATAAAGAGAGTGGCTCAAGAAAATCAAGAAGTCACAGGTCTCTTGATGAGAAAAGAAGAGAAAAAAATGTTAGCAGACATCATCACCACTCCCCAAGACATTCCAATAAGAGATCACACAGTATCTCAAGTCCATCCCCTTTCAGGAAGCATAAGATTTATGGGGTGGATGAAATGCGAGGATAAATTAACAAAATCAAACCTCCTACATTTGATGGTGAGCACAAGAAGGATGAAGATGCATAAACATGGTTGTTGGGAATGAGAAAGTATTTTCAATTGCATAATTATTCTTCTCATGTAGAGGGAAGAATTTCCATCTATCAACTCAAGGGAAAGGCATCTATGTGGTGGGATCATCTTGTGCAGGTGCAACACATTAAAGAGAAAAATGTTACTTGGAGGGAATTCAAGAAGTATTTTGAGAATAAATACTTGAC
>ML781800.1:18990-34962 GCA_009831015.1 Picea engelmannii
ATTTAACCAGCACCGTTCGATGATCATACATTTGTTTTGTCTTAGCATAGAATAACTCTCGAGCGCTTCGGCAAGACACTTGTGCTTAAACCATATGCCCATTGGCTATGACCACGGGCTTAACTAAAATGCATTTCGCATTTCGGCATTTCGGTATTCCTGTGATGAAGTGTCTCGACACTCCAAGTCGCGATCCCCGAAATGGATTTTGATCAACGGTCCACAAAACTTCATAATTTGATCCCTTCTTTTCTTAATCTAACGGCTGACAGGATTTCGGAGTTTTTCCTTTCAGGTTTTTGAGACTCACAATAGTCCCTTTCGGCATTTCATCTTTTAGCGTTTCGACATTTCGGCATTTTCGCATTTCTGCATTTCAGCGTTTCTGTGATGAAATGTTTCGACACTCGAAGTCGCGATCCCCGAAATTATCCGACGTGTGTCCCTTTCGGTATTTCGGCATTCGGGACTTCGTGATGTTGGAGTTTTTGCTTACCATGCAAAAATCCCGAAATAGAAATTCCCAGAGTGACGTATCGTAGTGACGTTACTTAGGATGACGTGTCATGTGCTGGTCAATCTCCGATCTCTGAAATTCAAGCTAAGGGTGATGACTCCTCTTCCAAGGCTCATTTCACATGTGACCTCAAGTTATAACCAAAGGCTCACCTCCTAGGTTCTTCACAGTTTCGCGTTTCAGTATGTCAAGAGGCATGTTGATCTCCAAATTAGGAACCACCGTGCCTGTGCAAACTGATCCACGGTGCCTGTGCAAACTGACCAACAAACTCCCCCTTTAGCTTTTTAAAGTTTGACATTAATGACAAAAACCAAGTCCCGTGCAAACTGCCCTACTGTGCAAACTGCAAGCCCTGCCAACAGATATAGTAGTGGATGAGTTGTCGAGCTCATTGCCACCTATCAGAAGTATCAACCATCACATTGACTTGATACGAGGAGCAAGCCTACCGAACAAAGCAGCGTACATATTGACACCTCAAGAGAATGAGGAGGTGAAGAGGCAAGTTTAGGATTTGCTATACAAAGGTTTGGTCAGAGAAAGATTGAGTCCACGCGCAGTACCAACTGTGTTGAGTCCGAAGAAGGATGAAGGATGGAGAATGTGTGCAGTCTCAAGAGCCATAAACAATATCACCATTAGATACATATTTCCATTGCCAAGGATGGATGACTTAATGGATTGTTTAAGTGGAGCGAACTATTTTTCAAAGATAGATTTGAATAGTGGATATCACCAGATAAGGATGAGAGAAGGTGATGAGTGGAAAACAACCTTTAAGACAAATGAGGGATTGTATGAATGGCTTGTTATGTCATTTGGCTTAACAAATACCCCGAGTACTTTTATGAGATTGATGAATGAAGTGTTGAAAGATTTTATTGGTAAGTTTGTGATCGTATATATGGACGATATACTAGTCTTCGGTAAAACTGAAGAAGAGCATTTGAGGCACTTAACATTAGTGATGAGGAGGTTGCAGCAGGAAAAATGTGTTGATAAATTTAAAGAAAATCTCTTTCATGAAGACATAATTCATTTATTTGGGTTTTGTGATCTCTTCGAATGAATTGAAGATGGATCCCAAAAAGGTGAAAGCAATCAGAGAATGGTCGTCACCAACGAGTATATTTGAGGTGAGAAGCTTCCATGGATTAGCAAGTTTCTATCGAAAGTTCATCAGAAATTTCAGTGAGATCGGTGCACAAATGATGGATACACTGAAGAAAAGACATAAGTCTTTCAAATGGACAGAAGAGACTGAGAAGAGCTTCAATATATTGAAGGAGAAGATAATAGAACAACCAATTATGGTCTTACCAGATTTTGGGAAGACATTTCAAGTGAGATGTGATGCGAGTGGAGTTGCAATTGGAGCGGTCTTGAGCCAAGATAATAGGCATGTTGCATATTTCAGTGAGAAATTGAACGACGCTAAGAGAAACAACTCCACCTATGATAAAGAGTTTTACTCCATAATTCAAGCCTTGAAGAAATGGAGGCACTATCTCGTTCCAAAAGAGCTTGTTTTGTATAGCGATAATCAGGCTTTACAATTCATAACTAGACAAGACAAGTTAAACCAGAGACATGTTAAGTGGATAGAGTTTATGCAAAATTTCACTTTTGTCATTAAACATATTTCTGGTAATGCTAACAAGGTTGTTGATGCATTGAGCAGGAGATGTCTAATTCTACAGGAATTTCAAGTGAAAACCTTGGGGTTTGAACACCTTAAGGAAATGTATCATGATGATCCAGATTTTAAGGAGGCATGTGAAGCATGTGTGAATCATGTTCTCAGAGGCAGAAGTCAGTGGACCGAATATCTAATTCAAGACGGGTTGTTGTTCAAAGGGTGACAGTTGTGCATACCAAAGTGTTCGATGAGGGAGAATTTGTTGAAGGAGAAGCATAGTGGAGGTCTAGCCAGACATTTCGGCCATGACAAAAAGTTTCCACAACTGAACAGTTCGTATTATTGGCCAGGTATGAGGGCATACGAGAAGAAGTTTGTAAACAGATGTAAGATTTTTCAGTATGCAAAGGGAAGGAAGCAAAATATTGGGTTGTATCAGCCATTGCTTATTCCAGAGAGGCCTTGGGATGCAATAAAAACACAAAGAGGAAGTGATTCCATATTTGTGGTAGTGGAAAAATTTTCAAAGATGGGACACTTTATCCCATGCCAGAAAACCAGTGATGCAACGCACGTTGCTAACCTGTTTTTCAAGGAAGTTGTAAGACATCATGGATTGCCTAGGAGTATTGTTTCAGACAAGGATACCAAATTTGTTGGTCCTTTCTAGAGAACATTGTGGAAGAAGTTGGGAACGAAACTATCCTTTAGTCCTGCATATCACCCTCAAATGGATGGATAGACTGATGTGGTGAATCGGAGTTTAGGAGATTTGCTCAGAAAATTGGTCACCGAACATCATAGCCAGTGGGATCAGATTCTAGCACAAGTGGAGTTTGCTTACAATGACTCAGTGAACAAAAGTACCAGAAAGATTCCATTTCAGGTAGTGTATGGAATGAATCTGAGGGGAGTGTCAGAGTTAAGAGATCTGGAGCAGAGTGAATTCAGAAGCACTGGAGCTGAAGACTTCGCTGCAGAAATGCAGGAACTTCATAATCAGATCAAAGAGCAGTTGCGGAGGAGCAGTAGTGAATATAAACGCAGAGCTGATCAACTTAGGAGGAAACTTCGATTTGAAGCTAGGGATAAAGTCCTAACACATCTTAGGAAGGAGAGGTTCCCAAGAGGAACATATAATAAACTAAACTTGAAGAAGATAGGACCATGCAAAATCCTAAGAAAAATTGGTGAGAATGCTTATGAGATAGAGTTGTCGGAAGATGTGGGTATATCACCCATATTCAACATTGCAGACATGTATCCTTATAGGGAAGATGGAACCGGTGGACCCGAAGATCAGAAGGAGATCCAATGGAAAAAGCAAATGCATGTGGCAGAGAGGTTGCAGATGGAGCAAATCCTAGATCGATGAATTGGTAAGAAGACCAGGAGGAAAACCTATTTTGAGTATTTGGTAAAAAGGAAAGGACGACCAATAGAAGATGCCAGTTGGGTAAGAGAAGCGGACATCCAGAAGCATGGAAGGTCAGTGCAGAAGCTCATGGACAGGAGTCCATGAATTTTTTCAGCCAGAGGAGTATGATGCAGGAGCATCGCCAGCAAAGCACGAGTGGAGGACAACTAAGTGCCCAACGCGCATTTTGAAGAATTTTAAATTTTGAAGAAGGTGTATCTCGCAAATCTTTTGAAAAGAATTGTAATTAAAGAACATCTTTAATGCTATGGAGCTGGATGATTTCATGAGGACATCGGAGAATGTATTTTCTTTTAATGAAGTCGCATGTAGTACATATTCGATGTGTTCGATCTTATCTATCTATCACAAATATTTATTGTAATAAATTCTAGTAGTTGAAAGCTTTTATTTTGATAGGATAGCTCTAGAGTAGTTGGAGGGAAAGGCTTGAAGAGCCCCTCTTGTATAAAGATTTGTATTGGTTCCCATAAGAGGTTGTTGAATCTATTGTATAGATTGCTGAAATTATTGGTGTAGCTACTGATAGCTAATAATTGAAGTTGTTGGCACTCTAGCTATTGAGAGTTGTTGCCATTGTAGTAGAGAGTTGAGAACTACTGATAAGAAGTTTAAGAACACATGTATATTCTAGTTGAATGAATATAACAGAGGAGCATTGTCCCAAATGTGTGGTGTTGTTGTGTCTATCTGAATGATTGAACGGTAGATTGTCTATTTATTTGAAATTCTTTGTTATTTATTGTTCTTGTGTTTATGAATGCATTTACATGGTTGAATGTATGAATCTGTAAAGGTTTAGATAAGTTTCAATTGTTTCTCTTCTACGATCAAGTGGAAGTGTGCATAGTGTTTGCAAAAAGTGTGTTGACAGACTCTGTTTCAACTCACGAGCTCAGAAGAGATAACGTGAAACTTATATGTGCAAGGAGTGCATAGCGTCCGCAAGGTGTGTGACAGAGTCCATTTTGACTCAGAAAGTTCTGGAGAGATAGCATGAAGAAGTTCGTCTGCAAGGAGTGTGCGACGGAGTCTTCTGACTCAGAAGCCCAGAAGGAGTAGCAGAATTTGTCTATAGAAAGGCTAAGTAATAGAGGAGGACATATTGCAAGGCATGCACAGGCTCAAATTCAGCTAAGTGTCGAAGAGAGCATTCTAAGGAGGAAAAAGTTCGAGAAAGAACAAGCTCAGGCAGGAGAACAACGAGAAATCTTCAAAGGAAGGAGTTATTTAAGGTCTCCCAAGGTTAATGAATGAGATCCGTCCAGGAGGGATTGGGATCATTCCAAACCGTCTGTTCTAGGAGAAGTTGCACAGAGAATTGACCATGAGGTGTTTCGACATTTTGGAGTTCGAAGCATTTCAAAGTATTGAGAAGCGAGATCGTTGAACTCGCAAAGTCGTGAGATGAATCTTAACCATTGGTTGCGAGGAGACACGTGGCACCGGATTATAAAATCTGGGAGTTAGAGGTCTAGAGGAGTTAAGCATGGAGTAAGTGAAATTTTGCGAAGTCACAAAACCCAAAGTACAGCTGGACCGTCAGATCCAGGGAGACACGCGGTAGAGATCCGCGAATTCAGGGAAAAGTGATTCGAAAGGAAACAAAGGCGGAGGTGGCGGAGGTTACGAAGCCTGAAGTTGCGAAAGGGTTGGCCCGAGGTTTAATCAGTGGTTACATAAGAGAAAGAGTCTAGCGTAGGGATGGCACTCGCAAGGTTGGTGTTGCCAAGCGTCGAAGAGAAACGTCGCGGGTAACCTAGAGTTGTATGTAACATTAGAGGGACCTGTGTGTGTGTGTATTGATCATAGAGGGTCTGTTGAAGGCTCGAAGAGCTAATTTGGCTTAGGAGGTTGAAGATCCAAGACCGGGAGGTCGCGAAATCCCCAGGAGGGAAGGGCGGTTGCGCCAATTCAATATATGTATTGTTGACGTCAACATCAGTACGGATGACGTTAGCATCTGTACAGGGTAAGTGGCACCCACAGAGTAAGACACGTGTCATGATGACATCAACATGACGTCAGCATGATGATGTGGCAGCACCAGAGGCTGCCATGTGTCATCCATTTTTTGCTTTTTTTGGTCAGTCCATGGACCAATGGAAAAGTGCCACATGGCAGTCTGTACAGGCATGTGGCACTTCGTACAGCCACCTGGTAGGTGACATGATAGGTTGACGAAGCAGGAATGATGTGGCGATGATAGTGTAGAGGTGGTGACGTGACAGGTTGACGAAGCAGGAATGATGTGGCGATGACAGTGTAGAGGTGGTGACGTGGTCCAATGAAAGGTTGCCACATGGCCCAGTCATGGGCTGCCACATGGCAGCAGGCAAATGCCCAATGAGGGATAACAACCAAATTTCCAAATTTAAAAGAGGTTGGCCAAATGGCCAATTCACCCGCCAAAATAGTGGGACTGCCAACAATTTCCATGCCGCCAAAAACTCGTGCCAAAAGGGGAGTACAAACTCGCCATATATATGTGTGTGTGTGTGTGTGTGTATGTATGTATTCTGCCATATCTGGCCGCAACAAACAAACCACCATCAGGATTGCTATACTTAGCGAAGGTTACCAATGTATGCCATATGGTTAAAACAATACGCCAAAGAGAGGAGGCCCGCAGGTTTGACCCCGGGACTTCCCCAAACAAACGCCCTATTAATACCTCCGCCAACCGTTGGGCCAAACGGTCGGATTGGTTAATCCGCCCAGACTTTTATTTAAAAATTGAAACTTTCCATTGCACGAAGAGAGGACCAGGGATGTGACCATACGACCAAGGCATGGAATTCGAGAAAAAATTCTTTTAATTTATTGCAGGTTGTAGGCACGGAAACCGAGACATAATTTCTCTTGGCCCTAAAAGTGCCAAACTCAAATCGAGGCATGGAGACAGTCGTTTTTGGGTAATTCAATGCCACGAATTCAGTGGTGTTGTTCGTTTTCTAATCCGAGCAAAGCTTTCGCATCTTAACTCCATAATGAGGTATACTTATGTATTTTGTCAACTTCTTTTGCTAAGTTAATAAAAAGGCCTACCCATTTGAGAGCATGACATGGAGACGTAGTCCACCAGGGACGAACTTCGTTATCAAGTTTTTGTGTTCAGATCTGATGCTTATGTCTCTTTATCATTGAGCTTTCCTTCTTTATGGTGCATTTTAGTTTATGCTCATTTAATACAATTCTTTAATAAGTCACATCGATGAAAAGATCCTGGATCAACAAAACCAACTTTCTATTACTAGGCTTACTTGTAGCACATAAAGAACATCCTATTACAAATCTTGAAAAACTTTCATTCATTTTAGGCTAATAGAAATAACTTTGCAAATTAGCCACCATCTTGCCTAAACCAAAGTGGCCAGCAATAAGAGAAGAATGTGATTCCCTTATGATGTTGGCTCTTTCACCCTATGGAATACATAGTTTTCCAAGATGATACAAAATCTTATCATGCACATGGTAATCCGATTCCTCAACTTGGTTAGAATGAAACAAAGTTACATAAACCTCTTTAAAACCAGCATTTAAAGCACATTGTTCAACATAGCTCTCATGCATGGTAGAATTATGCTTAAGAATAATTGAAGCACTAACAATAGGCCTAGAAAGAATATAAGCAACTTTGTTATAAATTCCTTTCTTATACCTGATAACCAAGTGGAATTGTTGTAGAAAACCCATCAATCTGAAGTGCCTTGCTTGTTGTAGCTTTGTTTGTGATTGTAAGTATTGCAATGGTTGATGATCTATGTGAATGATGGTTTCTTTTCCCAACAAATAATGTTTAAATTTTTTCACACTTTGCACCAATGCATACAACTCCTTATCATATGTAGGATAATTAATCATATCACCATTAAAAGATTCAAAATGAAAACAAATGGGCTTACCATGTTGCAACAAGACTGTTCCCATTGCATAATTACTTGCATTTGTTTGGATCTCAAATGGTTGTCTGAAATTAGGAAGTGCAAGAACTAGAGATGGACTAATATTCTCCTTCAATGCATCAAAAGCTTTTTGTTACTTGCCTCCCCATTGGAAAACTTTCTTGATGCTTGTCACTGCATGTAACGGAGTTGCAATTGAAGAGAAGTTAGAAATAAACTTTCTCCAATATTGGGTTGCTGCCAAAAAGATTCTTACCTTTGTTACATTATTGGGCTTGGTCCAATCCAAAATGACTTTGAACTTGGAAGGATATATTTTCAATTCTTCTCCTCCAACAATATGCCCCAAGTAAACAAGTGAGGTCTTTCCAAACTCACATTTAGACATCTTTAAAAACAACTTTTCTTTCTTTAAGACATCTAAAACTTGCTTTACATGCATAGCATGCTCTTCATGAGATTTGCTAAATATCAATATGTCATCCAAGTAGACAATCGCACAATCATCAAGAAAAGGCATTAAGACATCATTCATAACTCTCATGAATGTAGCAGGAGCATTACAAAGCCCAAATGGCATAACCATCGATTCAAACAAACCTTGCTTTGTTTTGAAAGTTGTCTTAAATGTGTCTCCTTCAACAATCCTAATGTAATGATATCCACTTCTCAAATCCAACTTAGTAAAATACTTAGCATCTTTCAATTGATCAAGAAAATCATCAATTATAGGAAGAGGATAACGATTCTTTACCGTAATCTTGTTCAAGGCTCTGAAATCTACACACATGCACCATGTACCATCTTTCTTTGGTACTAAAACAATTGGTGACCCACATGGCGATGTGCTTAGCATGATAACCCCTTTGTCAAGCAACTCTTGGATTTGTTTTTTAATTTCAACATTCTCCATGACTGACATCTTGTACATGCCAATGTTTGGAAGAGGACAATCTTGTTGCAATTGTATCTCATGTTGGATACCCCTTTTAGGAGGCAATCCTTTTGGTTCCTGAAACATCTCATCATATTGGTTAACAACCTCATATAAATAAGATTTCTAATTTGCATCACAACCTTGGAAAACTTTTTTTTCAACATTGTCTTTGGGTTTGATCATCAAGAGGACAAAATTCTTACTAGCATTGACTAATCTCTTCATTTGTCCATCATTTACAAGTGACAAATTCAACTTCTTTGTATGTGCTATAACAATGTACTCAACCCCATTTTTAAAAAAATGATATTTGTTCTCATGATGATGAAAGATGGCTCTGCTATCATATAAATATGGGCTTCCCAAAACAATACGACAAATATCCAATGGAATAACATCAAGCTCTACCTCTTCTATAAAGTTTGCAGTGATGGCAACTCTAAGTTTACATCTTCTTGTCACATGCAATTTGGCATTGTCACATATCCATCCTAGAGGATATGGTTTAGGATGTGGAGTAGTTTCCAAATGAAATTTCTTAACAATGTCTTCAGATATGAGGTTTGCTTGAGATCTAGTATCAAAAAGAGTATCTATATTGGTATGCTTTTAAATAACCCTTATGTGGAAAAGCTCTATTCTTTCTTTTTTCATGTTGAGTTTCATTGAGGCTACTACTTGAATAACTAGTACTTGCAATAGAATCCTTACCTTGAAAACCCATGGCTGTAAATTTTGTTTCATCTCCCGAATCAGAACCTAAAGCATGTTGTGTAGATACAACAGTCTTTGGTTTCCCCTTATGACTAAAATTTTTGGGTCTCATTTCAGGATGAAGTTTCCAACAAAGGTCTTCATCATGGCCATCTTTTGAACAATGTTTACATGAAAGTTTCTCCCCCTCTTTCTTGACTGAAGCATTCTTTCTTCCATTTCCTTTGAATTTCCTCTTTCCCTTGTCTCCCTTAACAAATGGCTTCGTGTTGCCCTCTTGAGGTTCATTCCTCCCTTTTGCTTCCAAATGAGTTGCATGTACACAAACTTCATCTAAATTTGTAGGGTTAAACATAAGTATTGTGTGTCTCAAGTAGCTATGCAACCCTCCAATGTATTTGAGTAAAGTTTCTTGGGAAGATAAATCTTTACCCAAAATCAAATCTCTTCTTCTAAATTCTTGAGTGTATCTTTGCAAACTTTTCCCTATAGCTTGTCTAAAATTTTGCCAATCCATAATAGCTTTATGCATGTATGCTAATGGGCAAAATTTCCTTTTAAGTGCAACAATAAAATCATTCCAAGAGGATAAAACTTTACCATGTTTCTTCGTGTCCTCTTGAGTTTTGGCTTCCCACCAAATGAGTGATGCACTTTCCAATCTAAGAGAAGCAAGTTGAATCTTAGTTTCATCATCTTTGATTCTTTGTATTCTGCAATACACTTCAATCTGACGAATCCAGTTATCCAATTTCTCAGCATTTACCTCTCCATTGTACATAGGCATTTCAAACTTAATATCAAGCTTAAGAAAAGGGGTTTGTGGAGGAATTTTACCATGTTCTTTTGGAGAATTTGGAGGTGGTTGTGAAATGGTAGAATAAGTGGAAGATGGAGGTGAAGGAGGTGGAGTATCACCATTCCCTCCATTTCCTTTTGGATTTTTATCACCACTATCTTCATTACCTCTTGGAGGATTTGAGCTTTCAACTTGCAACCTTGCATTTCTTTCTTCAAATAAAATTTTCACCATTTATGTCATATCATAAAAATCTTTTCTGAAAGTTTCATCTTCTCAAGTAAGACTTTCATGAGTCTCCTCATGAGCCATACTTGGTGAATACCTCCTTGAAGCTTGAGGTGACTTTGTAGTTCTCCTTCTTGAAAGTTGAGAACTTGGCTCTACAAATTGACCTTCTCCTCTTGTGAGCTTCAAACTTGTAAGCATAAGAAAACAGACACTTGCAAACAATCAAACCTTCAAAAACCTTTGCTTTGATACCAACTTGATCTGGAAATGAAAAAGGCTTGTGTGTACTAATTTGCAAGTGAAATAGTTATGTGATTTAGGTAATTGGATCAAGTTGCAAATAGATAAACTTAATGAGTTTTTTTTACTTAACATGAGAAGTATAAACAGCCATCATAAGCAAGCACATAACACAACAAAATGATAAAGGAGTTCACCCCTCTCTTGGGCTACATCTCCTGGTCCAGCTTACAATGGATCATTTTCATTAATGTTCAAAGTGTCAAAATTAGTGCTTTACAATGCTCATAATGCAAAATAAATGGCTTCAATGGCTCGAGAAGTCCAAAAAACCCTAGCTGGGCTCTTCCTGCACCTAGTTTGGCCAAAAACTGAGAAGAAAACACTTCCTGGAAGTTTCTTTCCAAAAGCTTGTTATACCTGCTCGCCAAAACGCACCTGTGTGTGACTAACTTGGCTCCCGAGCGTTTCCCATGCCAAAAACACATCACGTGCGCCTTTCCGCAAATTGTGGCATAATTTCGCACCATTAGGGGACTAGGCGCCTTTCCCGATGGAGGTTACGGTCGCGTGGCCCCATGTGGCCAAGCACCGACCTAAACTTTAGCACATGTCCACTAGTCCGTTGAACTGACTATCGCGCACTAGTCGTATGATAGTGTGGTAAGACCAAGGGTTGGGGCTAAGCCCCGACCCTTTCTCCACCTAGACCAAAGTTCAATTCGCATTCAAATAAAAGTTTTGGACTTAACAGTTAAGAACCAAGCGTGGGTGGGCTGGTAGCCCAGCCCTTTCTAAGTCATTGCCCACGCCTGAAGGTCGCGGGTTCGACCCTGTTGGAGTCCCAAACAACGTTTAACCAACAAACCAATGACGGGGTGTCATGTGGCAACCCTTTGTTGTGCCATGTGGCACCCTTACATTCGCCTTTCGTACATGACATGTGTCATCACACCATTGATCCACATCCCTACCAACAAAGTTTCCATGTCATCAACTAACACATCACCTGCCATGTCAATAGTACAGTCCCCCTGCCATGTCAGCAATACGGTTTGCACAGTCAGACTATACGGACTGTACAATCAAAAAAAAAAATCCTATTTGGAAAAGTGGACAGAACACGATATCTCTCGCATACGATGTTCGTTTGAGCCCGTTCAAGTTGCGTTGGGATCATGAGGACGAGATCTATGTAATGAATCTGTTTTCGAGCAATTATGAGAACTTTGATTTTTGAGCATATTTTGATCCCCTGGATCATGGTAAAACCCTGAGATTGTAATCTCCTATAACACATAATACAAAAAGTTTACATATATGACTGGTGTTCTTTGTGTTGATTATGGTGATGGCTTATAGTTCTCTCTTATGGATTAATGTAGTTGATACATGGAAGTAGCTAAGTACAAATGAATAATATGTTTGATGTTGTTGCTAACTAAAGTTTTTTAAGAAGTGTAAAAAGAGCCTCACATTGATTTACCCCCCTCCAAGTGTGGTCGGTGTGTCCAACAGTCTATTAATATGATGACTTTTAAGGTCATAAATCAATTAGGATTGGAGATCACAAGCCCTTATAAGAATGTTTGTGGATTTGAATCAAAGGGTATTTAGGTCTATGGTTTGATTGAAGGTCTTGAAGTCCACCTTGTTGATTATCCCGTTTTTCCCATCATGATGGATGTTGTTGTCATCGATGTTCCTAATACTTGTGGGATGTTATTATCTAGTATATGGGTTGCTAATTTAGGCAGAATTTTGCAGATGAAATTGTCTTATGCAACCATCCTAGTTGGGGTTCAAAGTCATATCACTTTGTATAATAAACCAAGAAGGAAGGAACACATTCAAAAACCTAATTATGAGAATGAATAAAGTAATTATGACTCCATAGATCCTTGCTCTTCCAAAGATTAGGTTTCCTTTCCCTTTGCACAAGAAGATAACATTGATAATGTGATATATCCCAAGGGAAATGGTTACCAAAAGCAACCCGATAAACACAAGGGCAGTGAACCTAGTTTTGTCACAATTCTCAAACAAGGTTATGGGGAAAATCTACATTGGCATGAAACAAATATAAAGAGTATTGACTTGGTAAAGTCTTACCCCCCTATTGTGCCCCTAAAATTTCCCAAGACTTGGATGATCTCCCTTTTGTGCAAGAAGATGTTATTGTTGATATAATATGGCCTAGAAGGGAATACTATCAAAAGCAACTAGACAAGTACAAGGAAAAAATGGTTGGCCCCATCACGATATTAAAGAAAGGTGATAGAGAAATGTTGAATGAATTGGGCCAAAAAGATATCTTTACAAAGAAGTCCCACCCCCTCCCTTGAAACAAGACACATTGAAGTCAAGAAATGAGGGATATCAAGGACGAGGCCTATAAACGAGGAGAATTTGTCTTAATGTGGGACAAAGAGAAAGGCCAGCCCAATACACACAGTGAGTTTGATAAATTTTGGTCGGGGCCCTGTAGGATTGAAGAGAAGTTTGTTATTGATTCCTACTATATATCCATGCTAGAGGGAAGGAGACATCCACTAACTATCAGTAGATCCCTTCCCATGCCCCATTATGGGGAAGAGACTTGACTTCTTGATTTTGGCATAGATTATTGTAGGTTAGGTAGAGCATTTGCATCGTAAATTGCATTTGTATATATCTTACATCATGCATTCATGCTAGTATATATTGCATTCTCATTTGTATATAATGCATACATGTTAGGAACTTGCATTTGATCATTGTATATTATTGCTTTATCATTTTGCAGTTTAGTGAAAGTTTTTCTTTTCAACATGCTTTTGGATTTATCCATGACCCCGGTGGATCACTTCCACCGGTTGATACTTCTAAAGGATGTTGTTTTTTGAAGTGAGCACAAGATTGCAGGTATTGGACAACTAGATATGTTGAGGTTCTCATGCACTCTATGGTGAGCACATGTCCCCATGTTGGATCCAGATGTTACTCCCCTATGCCTAGGGGTAACTAGAGGAGACCATGTCTCATGGACCACAATGGAGACAATGATCCTGACCATGATGATGATTAACATGTCCACAGAGAGTAACCCAATAGCCCCCTTCATTTTCCTATATAGATACAAATCAACCAAGGACATCACATAGAAGCAACCCAGTGTATGCGAGATGGTAAGTCATTGTCACCRTGAGGTATGTTAGTGCTTATTTCATACAAATTGTTGTGCTTAATYTGTCGGGCATGTGGATGAGGATCTTTGGTTGAATTTGGATAATGGATCACTGGCTTGGGAAATTGTATCGGTTGCCTTATTTCACCTTRGTGGTCAGCTTCCATGCCCTAGTCTCGTGTTTTCACCGCCCAGGGAAAAGGGGTACTACTGCAGGGCCCTCACAAGGGTGATGTTCCATTCCCCACCATAYTCAACACCTTCCATCCTAAAGCCTCTCATAGTGTATTGAACTTTAGTAATGGGTCATGGTCCATTCTCTCATGAGAAGAAGGGGATGAAGGACGATAGGTTGATGCAGCTACTATATATATATATATATATATATATATATGATATGTTATAAATGATAAAGGCCACCATAAAAGCCACAAGCTATCTCAAGCTCTACCCCCTCTAATGGTAATCTCCCTTGTCCTGATGTGAATGAATGCAGAATTATAAAGGATTACTACCCAACAAAAATGAACGAATAAAGCTTGAAACCTATAAAGGGGACTTGCAAATAACATCTAGGTATCAAAATAAAATTACGGGATTTGGAAAGTAAAAAGTACCAAGGAAAGGGTATCTCAAGCACAAATCACTCGCTCTACAAAGGCGCTCATAGAAATGGATTTAATGACACTATAAGCCATGAAGTAAGCCCTAATTAATATCATTATCACACTTACTCTTGAAGGGTTTCTTTCTTTCTTGCTTCCCTCAGGACCTATTTTTTTTTTTGACAGAAACAGTTATAGTTTGTATTAATGGGGTGGACTAGCCACAGGTCCGATTACAAAATGGCCTCGAATTTCTTCGGGCCTGTCTTTCTGAACCATTCTACTTCTATAGTTGTAGACTTGTGAGCTAAACTAGTTCTTGTACGTCTTCTAATAGAACTGGATTAAATTTAAATGCCGAAACTCCAGTCATTGTTTCAGCATAAGTCTCAGCATTGTTTCAGCATTTGTCTCAGCACTGTTTCAGCATTTGTTACAGCGGTGTTTCAGCATAAGTTCCAGCGTTGTTTCAGCATATGTTCTAGCACTGTGTTTCAGCATATGTTACAACATTGTTTCAGCATATGCTCAAGCACTGTTTCAGCGTATGTTCTGGCACTGTGTTTCGGCATATGTTCCAGCATTGTGTTTCAGCAAATGTTACAGCACTGTGTTTCAGCTTACAGCACTGTGTTTCAGCAGATGTTCCATCCCTGTTTCAGCATATGTTCCAGTACTGTGTTTCGGCATATGTTACAGCATTGTTTCAACATGTGTTCCAGCACTGCTTCAACATATGTTCCAGCACTGTGTTTCAGCATATGTTACAGCATTGTTTCAACATATGCTCCATCACTGTTTCAGCGTATGTTCCGGCACTGTGTTTCAGCATATGTTCCAGCATTGTGTTTCAGCAAATGTTACAGCACTGTGTTTCAGCTTCCAACACTGTTTCAGCATATGTTCCAGCACTGTTTCAGCGTATTTTCCAGCATTGGATTTGGTCTTGTCCCTTTCTTTGCAATTTGCATGCTTCCATTTAGGTTGAGGCTGGTCAAGGAAGGTCCATCGTGGTTAGCTGGCCGTTTGCACACATGCGTCCTTGTTCAAACTTTGCGCCTCTATTTGCCTCCTCATCTGCTTCTCTATTCAGCTCCCTCAGGACGTGGAACACTTGATAAGAGTCAAACCTTTGAAGGAGGAGGCGTATCCTGGCCAACAAATTATTGAGTTGTGCATTTTGAGTTTTCGTGGAACGAGCTATGGCACGAATTAACATTCGGGAATCTCCTATGATAATCAGTTTTCAAATTCCATTGCTTCTGGCTTGGCACAAGCCCTACCATAATGTCATTGCTTCTGCATGGTTGTTGGTGGTGATGCCTAGGCCTATGGCATATCGTACCATGACTTCTACGTTTGGCTTTACAATTAATCCTCCTCCTCCTGCTTGGCCTGGATTTCCCTTTGAGGCTCCATAAAAGGACAGAATGCAATCTGTCCTTTCCTTTTTCCATTTGTCAAATTCGTTCTTCCCTGCCCTTATTTCCCAAATTTCCTAAGTTGTGGTATTGACTGTGTTCCCTGTTTGCCAATGAATTTCGAATTGGCCCAGCCAGATTTCTTCTTTTTCTTCCAGCTCCCTACTGTATTGAGGATGTCGATGTGTGTTAGCCCATTCGCCAAAGAGGGCTTTGATCTTTGCAGTCACCAGTGAGGCACTCCTTTGCTTGTCCCTGAAAACCCTGTTGTTTCTTTCCAGCCAAAGCCCCCAAAGGATAAACCTCGGGAGTGCTCTCCAGAGCCCCGAGGCATAGCTTTGCTTCTTCAATTGGAAA
>ML781800.1:91302-109398 GCA_009831015.1 Picea engelmannii
GGGCCCTAGACATTTGTCTAGGGTCTTTATCAATTTGGTCCCAGACCTCATACCCCAGGAGTGCACTGGGGGCCCTAGATCTTGTCTAGGGTCTTAGCCATCTTCTAGGAGAATGGCTCTCGCTGCTGCATGTAAATTTAACAGTCGGCCCCATTGAGGCCAATACAAAACCCTAAAAGTCATTGTAAAGTCAATTTAGTCAAGTCGGCCCCTATTGTGGCTAATGTAAAGAAAATAAAGAGTAATATATCAAGTCGGCCCTAATTTCAAAAGAGGGCATGTCATTGTGTATAAATAAGAGAGGCTAGACGCCTCATTCATTCACTCACTGACTCAAGCACAAGAGAGAGAAAAGAGTGCGCAAAGAGAGGGAGACACAACAAGGGTTTATCTGTTTTCTGTCTTGGCATTGTTCTTGGTTGAAGAATCTATACATAAAGAAGTTGTTGGGTTTTCCTTCCCTAGAGGGTTTCCTAGGATAAAATCTGTGTCTATTTTGTTTCGGTGATTGTATCTTTTTCAGTGATCTTGTATATGCAGTTAATGAGCTGAATAATCGTAATAACTAAAAGAGAACTGTAACTGTTAGCTGCATAAGTAAATTTTCAATACATAACATATTCAACGTTGTGCACTTTGATGCTATTGTTGAGTGTGCCCTAGAGATGAAGAGACTGTTGTGTCGCACTAGTGGAGTACATTGTTGCCACTTTCAAGAGAACAATGATTGATACAATAGGTAAAATTAACACTCCCTCTGTGTGAAGAAAGTATTCTCGACCAAACAATGTGGAAAAAAATGTGTTTATCTCAGAATAAACACTTGGTCTAAAATAGATTTCAGACTCCTATAAAAGCTCTAACAGCCACACACCTGTTCTTTATGAGTAGAAACACTACCAGAAAAGTTCTGAAATAAAATGGCAGCGGAAATAACTCTTTAACAGCAGACTGTAAATCTCATTTGGCACAAAAATCTGAGCATTACCACTTGAAAATTAAACAGGAAATTAGGGAGAGATTTGAGGATAAAAGACTCATTATTCTGCTCAAGGAAAATCAGAGTTTATACAACAGCAGTCAGCATCAGCATTACAACACAGAATATCTCTCATTTCAGCAAGTCATCCTTCAATACAAACTGTACTAGACTGTAACTAGGGCAGATTACCTTGACTGTACGGCCAGTACGGCCCAAAACAGCCAACAAACCTCCACAAACAATCACATAAATGTATAGAAATTTGTGCCAAGAGAATCAGTACGGAACAGAACAGAAAACTTCAGCAAACTAGCATAGAAAATAGTGCCAATCTTGCTGTATACTCATAGCCTTGATTTCTGTGCCTCCTCTTGCTGTACAGTCTCTACTGTAGCTGTTGTATGGAGTCCGGACTACTGAATGTTGCAAATGCTCCTTGGACTGCATGCCAAT
This sequence comes from Picea engelmannii, assembly GCA_009831015.1. Taxonomy (NCBI): domain Eukaryota; kingdom Viridiplantae; phylum Streptophyta; class Pinopsida; order Pinales; family Pinaceae; genus Picea; species Picea engelmannii. The sequence goes on from ML781800.1 coordinate 92,738, forward strand.
CCCTCTCCTAGGTATGTGTGCGTAGTGCCTTTTGCTGTAGCTCTTTCCTCCAAGCAAATAACTCTTCTAGAAAGTCGTGCCTCTTCAACTTCCTCTCTCTCCTCAAAAGTGCTGAATGTTGCAAATGCTCCTTGGGCTGCGTGCCAATCCCTCTCATAGGGATGCGTGCCAAGTCCCTTTCGCTGTAGCTCATCTTCCAAGCAAAGAACTCTTCTTGAAAATCGTGCCTCTTCAACTTCCTCTCATTCTCCTCAAAAGTGCGCGCTCCCTCTCCCTCATGAGCTACCTTTAATCAATTTTGAAATGTAACTGCCCTAACCCTTGGTCTTCTAATGAGATTGACAGTCAAGATTAGATCTTGACCTTATGAGATCAACGATCATGACTTAATCATCCGTTGATGTCACTTAAGTCACTAAAGTGACCCATAACATCATAAAGTCACTTTTACATTAAAAAATTAAAAGACCCAACTTTATAAAATCACTTTATAAAGTTACTTTATAAAAACGTATTATAAAGTCATTAGGGAGAAAGTGTGCTCGGTCACTTTTGCATGTCGATCGCCGCCAATGCAGAAGTACCTCCGAGATACCAAATTCTAACACTCCCTCTTAGCGAGAGAGGTACTTCTAGTTCCACCACCAGAATCCGTCTCCATCTCATCAGCTGCCAAAGCTGCTCCCCCATGTACTAGAAGTCTTTGCTCCCTCTGAAGATAAAGCAACTACTCCCATTGCACTGGAAGCCTCTGCTGCTACCTCTGCTGTTCCACTAACTGAAGACATGCTCCTAGGAGACTGCACACTCTCATGAGCATCCATCTGTGTCGACTCATGCCTGTTGAGTCCTCTGGTAGTCCAGGAGGAGGACTGAGTCCCCGATATCAACTCTCTCTCCCGTGCAACCTGCCCACTCTTCGACATAGAATCTGAGTCCAGAAATCCACTGGACCCCAACGCAGGTCGACCCAACAACCTGTACAAGCCCTCATACCTGACACCAAACATCACTGTTGTAACTGCAGTTGCTCCCACATGATATAAAAACACATGTTCACCATAGAAGACAACTCCAAATCTACTCTCGTCCCAAGCTGACACTGAGAGCAAGTTAACAATGAACTCTGGAATATACAATACCTTGAGAACCTCCAGAAAACCTCTTGACTCTAGTTGGAATCTAACCCTTCCACAACCCCCTTTACTACAAGTTGTGGGCCGGATCCACAATTCACTTTGCAGTCTGAGTCTATCTCTGTAAGATTGAGGAAAACTGACCTCAACCTTGTCATGTGCCGAGAAGCTCCATTGTCCACAAACCACGACTCAATGTCCTCGAACACTAGGCATCCACTGCCCACGAGACCGGTCATGAGAGAGAACTCCCTCTCATATCTCTCAACAAACTCTGCAATCTCTGCTGATGCTGACACCTCTGGTTCCAGTGTCTTCTTTTTCTTGTTTGGACATTGACTAGCGTAGTAGCCACTCTTATGACATGCAAAGCATCTCACCTTGCTCAAGTCCTTCTTTTTCTCATTGCTCTTTCCCACAAGAGCAATGTTCTTGTCGTCTTCACCATCCATTGCCTTTTCCTGAGACCCCTCCCGGATATCCTTTTGCGTAAAGTCATCCCACAATCTGCTCCAGTCAGGGAGCTTCTCTCTCCCCACCACGCACTTCACGAAAACCTCCCACTCCTTGGTGAAGCCTTTGAGGGCTATCCGCACCAACTTTGAGCCAGGAATAACTTCTCCAACAACTGCCAACTCGTCCTTCACCTGTGCAACTCGGGTGAGGTAGGTGGCCACACTCTCTCCTTTGGTCATCCTAGCACTATGGACTCTGGAGCTTGTATCGGAGAGCCATTTTCCGGTTCTTGTTCTTTGCCTCATACAAACTTTTCAGTGCATCCCACATTTCCTTGGCTGTCTTCTTCTCAGCCAAGTGTGGAATGAGGTGGTCTTTGACCCCGTCCATGATAATTCTCCGAGTCTTCGCTTCCTTCACCTCATGAACATCAAGAGCTATCGGATCTGAAGTAGGTACATGCACGATGATGTTCGCAAACGACCACAATTTGTTCTCCTTGAGAACACTGCTGATTCTAACCTTCCATAGCAGATAGTTGGAGATCCCCTCCAACCTATCTTCAAATCTGATGCTGGAAGTCATCTTTGTCCACTTGACAAAGAACCTCTTCTCCCTTCTTCAAGCTAATGCTCTAGTAAATCACTTGTTGTCCCAAGTGCCAAAGCTGCCCACTGAACTTCAGAGCACCTGCTCTGATACCATGTTGAAAAAAATGTATTTATCTCAGAATAAACACTTGGTCTAAAATAGATTTCAGACTCCTATAAAGCTCTAACAGCCACACAACTGTTCTTTATGAGTAGAAACAGGACTAGACAAGTTCTGAAATAAAATGGCAGCGGAAATAACTCTTTAACAACAGATAGTAAATCTCATTTGGCACAAAAATCTGAGCATTACGACTTGAAAGTTACACAAGAAATTAGGGACAGATTTGAGGATAAAAAACTTTTTATTTTGCTCAAGGAAAATCAGAGTTTATACAACAACAATTAGCATCAACATTACAACACAAAATATCTCTCATTTCAGCAAGTCATCCTTCAATACAAACTGTACCAGACTGTACCTAGGGCAGATTGCCTTGACTGTACGGCTAGTATGGCCTAGAACAACCAACAAACCTCCACAAACAATCACAGGAATGTATAGAAACTTGTGCCAAGAGAATCAGTACGGAACAAAACAAAAAACTTCAGCAAACTAGCATAGAAAATTGTGCCATTCTTGCTGTATACTCATAGCCTCGATTTTTGTGCCTCCTCTTGCTGTACGACCAACAAACACTGCTGTATGACCTCTATTGTAGTTGGTGTACGAACTGCTGAATGCTGCAAATGCTCCTTGGATTGTGTGTCAATCCCTCTCCTAGGGATGTGTGCCAAGTCGCTTTTGCTGTAGCTCTTTCCTCCAAGCAAAGAACTCTTCTAGAAAGTCGTGCCTCTTCAACTTCCTCTCTCTCCTCAAAAGTGCTGAATACTGCAAATGCTCCTTGGACTGCGTGCCAATCCCTCTCCTAGGGATGCGTGCCAAGTCCCTTTTGCTGTAGCTCTTTCCTCCAAGCAAAGAACTCTTCTAGAAAGTAGAGCCTCTTCAACTTCCTCTCACTCTCCTCAAAAGTGCGCCCTCCCTCTCCCTCATGAGTTGCCTTTAATCAATTTTGAAATGTAATTGCCCTAACCCTTGGTCTTCCAATGAGATCGACGGTCAAGATTAGATCTTGCCCTCATGAGATCAACGGTCATGACTTAATCATCCGTTGAGGTCACTTAAGTCACTAAAGTGACCCATAACATCATAAAGTCACTTTTACATTAAAAAATTAAAAGACCCAAATTTATAAAATCACTTTATAAAGTTACTTTATAAAAATGTATTATAAAGTCACTAGGGAGAAAGTGTGCTCGGTCACTTCCGCATGCTGAGCATCGCCAATGCAGAAGTACCTCCGAGCTACCAAATCCTAACAAACGAGTCTCTCCTTGAGCATCTCAAAATTCCCCTTTGCCAATGGCTTTGTCAAAAATGTCTACAACTTGCGAAAGGAACATACTCAAGAACCATTGCCCCTTTTTGAACTTTGTCCCCAAAGAAATGGTATTGGATATCTATGTTCTTGTAGTGGTCATGAAACATTGGATTCTCAAAAACTTTGATACAATTTTGATTGTCACATTATAACATAGTGTATGCTTCATCATCTGATTTACTAGCTCTGTTATCAACTTGCGAAGCTAGATGGCTTCACAACTAGTGGAACGACTTGATATGTACTCGACCTTTGTTGAACTTAGTGTGATTGTTGTCTGCTTCTTGTTGAACCAAGATATCACACTTAACCCAAATTGAAGCAAAACCCTAAAGTACTTTTCTTGCTACTTGCATATCTAGCCCAGTTAGAATTTATAAAATTGGGCAACATCAACTCACCATCCCCTACATACTTCAGACCATGATGCACTATACCCTTCAAGTATCAAAGCACATGTTTTGCAACAACCCAATGAATCAACCATTCATTGGCCCAAAGTTTTTATTGCAAAACAAATATCATGTTTGGTATTCACTAGATAAATAAGGGAACCAATCAATAGTTTATAAAAAATGTGTAACAAACACCCCATCCTCAAGATTTTAATTAAGGGTGAGATATTCTTCATGGCTCACGAAGAGCCTTAATCAATAATAGGTTCACAAAGAGTGAACATGTCACAAATGAGATTCAAATTGGGTAGGGAGGATAACAATTGTTCTTGTCAACCATGTGAGTTATATCCAATTGACAACCAATCCACTATATATACTCTTAAGGATTTACCAAATTTGAATATAACTAAGCATGTAACTATAGATTTGGAGTCATGGAAGTGGCCAAGGGTTTACAACCCATCCTTTGACATTGCTTTAGGATCTCCATTGCATACTTCCCTTGTTGAAGGAAGACCTCACCTATACCTTGCTTGTTAGACCTCTAGACTCAAGAAATAGTGCATAAGGTCGATGCCCTTCATGTCAAACTTGTCTGCCAACATTATCTTGAACAATGCTACGAGCTTCTCAAAACTCCTTGTAAGTATAAAGTCATCTACGTATAGGACCAAAACAAGCAGATTGGATCTATTAAACAAATAGCAAAGATTGGGATTTGCCACAGTTTTGGTGAAGCCCATGCCTATCAGGTACTCATCAATCCTTGAGTACTAGGCATGTCGTGCATGCTTCACTTTGTAAAGGGGCTTCTTCAATTTGCATACATGGGTTTGTTGCCCATGCAACTCTAAGCCTCTTAACTGATTGGTGTATGCTACCTCCTCAATCAGGCGATTACGAAATGTTGTCTTTACAGCCATATCATATAAATACCAACCAAAAACTGACCCTAAAGACATAATGGACTAGATGGAAGTATACTTGGCAATTGGTCAAAGGTCTCCTCATAGAAAACTCCTTCTCTATGGGAGAATCCTATCATCATGAATTGAGCCATGTATTAATCCATGCTGCCATCTGTAGCATGCTCCATCTTGTACAACCACATGAAATCAACCACTGACGTCTCCATTGGTCTTGGTACAACCTACGAAACATCATTCTTCATGATGGAGTTATACTCCACCATGGCATCTTGTCATAACAACTTATCTGTTGCCTCCTTATAACTAGAAGTCTTTACATCAATCGTGGAAGACATCAATGCAACATGATTCAAAAACTTAGGAGGATGACTCACTCGAAAAGATGTCCTTGGAGCTTGAACTTGCTCTTGTGTATCCTGCAATCTTTGGGTAAGTCACGTAGGATTCTTGGCTGAATTGGAAGGTAATGAAGCATCAACTCCACCTCCAAAACCTTGTTGGTCTCATTCTAAACTTTTTTATATCTGTGGACCATCATTTGGGACAACAATTGTTTCTCCCTTCTCAAACTCTGTTGGAAGCTCTTGAGACATTGAGGGCCATGCATCCTCATCAAACTTCACATCTCACTACTATCTTCCGCTATGATATAATGTAGACTCTTTAGGCATTGGAGGACTCATTATATCCAACAAAAACACCCTTCAAAGTGTGGAGGGTTCCAATTTAGTTCTTTTCTTTTAAGGAATGTGACACCTGAGGTTTCTCACTAGTGAAAGCTTCCTTTGGTGTTTTGTGCATCAATACCTTGTGAAGTCACATGTTTAGGTTGTAGACATTTGTATTGCATGCTTTTGCCCAAAGAAACATAGGCAAATCTAGGTCATGAACCATATCCTTGGCTGTCTCAACAGTGGACTTCTTGTTCCTTTTAGCAATCCCATTATGTTGTGGGTTGTAAGTCACTGTCAACTCCCTTGATCCTTGCTTATATGCAAAAGGAGTCAAAATCCTTAGCGATATATTGTTCTCAATTATTATATTTTAGTACCTTCATCTTCTTCTCTGTTCGGTTCTCCACAAGAGCTTTGAACTCTTGGATACTGCTAAAGACCTCATCTTTGGTCTTCATAAAATAAATCCAGGATTTTATAGAAGAATTATCAATGAAAGAAACATAATTGATATTACCTTTCAACGAAACTAATGACGTCGGTCCGCACACATCTGAATGTACAAGATCAAGAATCCCTCTCGATTTGTGTTCGATGCGTAGGAAACCAGTGTTGGCATGCTTGTTGAGTGCACATCCCTTACTACTGTTCTATCCACCTTGAAAATATGCAATCCCTTCACCATGTCCTTTAGTAGATGAGATAAGATAATTTATTAATGTCTAACAAATGACCATTGAGTACAATAGTGCAGATACATAGTGGAAGTGCAGTAAACAACTCCTAAATAAAGCAAGATGCGTAGAGTAAAATAAAGTACCGCTCTAAGCTAAGATAGAGCGATCACTAATGATGAACAATAGACTTCGGAGAAGTGGTCGTAGAATTTGGAATACAAATAAAGTAAGCAAATTGAGGTCCACTAGCACTTGTTCCCTTAACATCCAAGGTTGAATGTAGGAAACTCAAGATAGATTGTTGTCTGGAAGAGGAGCTAGAAGATAATTCGGATTGTGCACTATGCTGTTGCTTGGACGAGGTTGCTCACTGCTTAGGCTTGGGTGACATTGTCTGACTGTTGGTTTGGGATATGGAATGACAATGACGTTGGGGTCTTGGGGAAGTAGTAATAGGTCTCAGATGTGCACTGATCTAGAACCAGGGGCCACCTTGGTAACGATTTGCCTCTTGGTACCCTTCGTAGAATGGATCATTGAAAAGAAGGAAGTGGTCAACTGAGTGGACACTGGTCTAGGTAGTGGCCAAGGAATCTAGGATTGAAATTTGAGGGCTTCTTGCATGTAAAGGGCCAACAATGTTGGTCATAATACCGAAAGAAATTGGAAAGGGTTTGTGACAACCTAAAGAGATAGTGGAACCACCCTTGAATCTCATCATAAATGAGCTAGGAAAAAATGAATTTCTCCTTAGTCTTAATCTCCTAAAGGTGGCACAACTAGTAGATCTTGTCTGATAGGTGGAGTTGGTGCTTTGCATCCACTCGAAATATCTGTGAATTCGCTTTGAACTGCCCTAGGGTGATCTAGAGAGCATGCATCAAGTGATGACATGTGTATGGATGTCAGACAATGAGTTTGTCCCTCAACGCCAAGAAGTGTTCTACATAAAAGGCCATCTTCAGGTGTAAGTTGTTTGATGGATTTCTCTAAGTGATATAAGTACACTGCTTGTAGAAGTCATCTCGAGTGATTTTATTCAACTCTTGCCTAGTAGTTAGGAGGTGACCAAGTGCATCAAGTAAATATTAGAATAGAGGGACGTAGTCTATGAAATACCCACAAACTCCAAAAGATCCAAGACCCTCTCAAGCCAACCACAAACTTGTCCCGAGGGCCTAGCCAAAGAAATTGACTTTGAAGAATAGTAGGCTATGTAATGGTATTGATCTCGAATCGCCATGGAAATAGCATAGGCACATGATACACGAGTGAGACCGGGTTGAAAACACTCTCAAGGTGGAGGGGGTGCTTTCTGAACTCGGTAAGGATGTTTGCTGTGGAGACTGTTAGCTTGCATTTTATGAAGTGTTGAAGGAGAAGTGTCTCCACCATTTTGGTTGTGGCCCAACAATACCCTAACAAACAAGGTCCCCAAAGCTTTGAACCATAGAAAAACAATGGCTTGGATAATGGAATTCATCATATAAGATAAGATAAGATAATTTTAATAATGTCCAACAAATGACAAAAAATAGGTCAATGGGATTGTAGAATACGAAATTGTCAATACAAAGAGAGAGTGGTAAGGCCACATCTTTAAAAGCAAAGCGAAAGAAAAGCTAATATGTAATATCTAAACTATAATGTCTCAAGACCAAAGAGAAAAACAATGCTTTGGGAGAGTGTATACAACAAGCAAGCCTCATGGCCCCAAATGCATGTCGCTTGAAGTAGAGGGGAGGTTGTCCTCCTTAGAAGTAACTCTCCTACCATCCAAGGCCAAAGCGAGGAAACTTTTGGAAATGATGTCAATAACACAGTCTCTCAAGCAGGGCTAAGGAATTGTAGCCTTTGTTGACTTGGGGCTGAAGAGCATACCTCAAATTAAAATGAGGTCTTGAAAATTGAACCCCTAGGTATGTGTATGAGCTAGTAATCTTGATCCTTTCCCTTTTGAATAAGAAATGGTAATATGAGAAGACCTTTTTTGACCTATTGAAGACCACAACCTTGGTTTTATCCATGTGGGCCGTTGATTGTCGAAGGTCATAGAAAAGGGCCAATGCATCCAAGTGTCTCCATAGATCCTAAGGGGAAGAGGTTAAGAGGATCACATCATCAAGAAGAAGAATACAAATAAAAAATTGTTGGAGAAGAAAACCATTGTCGTCCTGGATATGCTCATGAAGGTAAGACTCCAACTCATTGATGTAAATCCCAAACAAGGTGGGATATAATGGGCGCCCCTGCTTGACCCCAATAATGCTCTTGATAAAGCCCAACACTTCGTGTGTTATGCGGAGACGACCTAAGACAAACTTATACATGCGTGTGATGGCTATAAAGAGGGCCTAAAAAATGCCAATGTCTCTAAGCCTTTGGAATAGATCCTCTCGTGGGATCAAGCCAAAGGACTTTGGAAAGTCTACAAAGCAATAATAGACTTGTGAAGAGCAGTGTCTTGCCTCCTTAACGATGGTCTGGAGTGTAAGCATGTGACAGATCCACTTCCTACCTTCTCATTCCTCTTGCTCTTGTCCTTAGATCTTCTTCTCTTACGATCCACCCCATCATCAACGCAGGTATTTGAGCTTGGGGCCGAGGGTTCTTCATGCCTCAGGGTAGATCTCATTTTCTACTACTCTACCTTATTGCACTTTACTTTCTGCATCTTGCCTTTTATAGGAGACCTTTTGGTACTCATGCATTGTATTGACATCATTGTACTCAACAGTCCCTTTGACCTACTTTTGTGGTCATTAGTCGAACATTAATAAAATTATCTTATCTTTTCTTATCTATAAGTAGGTTGAAAACCAATCCGTCCTTTAGTACGAAGGTGTCTCCACTCAAGCTCCTTGGAAAGCTTCAAATGGAGGTTAGTGGCATAGAGCTTTGAGAAAGTATGATCAACTATGATTGTCCTATAATTGCTATGATTTGTACTGGAACTCAATTTGTGAATTGGGTTGATAGTGTGATGGGACCAAGTCAGTGGTAACCTTGTGTTGACAACATGATAAATAGGTCAATAATGTGATAATTAAGGGTGTGACAACCATGCTTGAAGATCTCGGCTTGGAACCCCTCCTTGTTTATTGTTTTGTTGGTATTCGTCACTCTAACTACCTCTCCAATATGTTGATATGTCAATAATAGAAAGGGGTGGGAGGGAGGCAAAGCTCCATAGTGCAAATGGCCTAATCATCTGTGCCAAAGCTCACATAAATTGTCACGATTATGCAACAAAGCCCCTTGCTTCATAGGATCTACTAGCAACAACCTATAAAGGCCACCCTCACACACTTCTCTAACCAAAACTTGACCAAGATCAGAGCTGTGTTTTCTGATGATCACTCATTGATCATCAATCTTAACCATACACTTTAGATTTGTTCGACAAGAAACCAAAAGAAGATTCTTTGTTAAATCAAGAATATACAATACCTCATGTAGCTTAAGAACCTCTCTTGCTTGCATGCAAAATGAGATAAAATCCATCCCAATCATCGAGTACTTGGCATCATCACTAAGTTCCACTTGCATGTCGAACTCTCGCTCTTCTAGTTTGAAGAAAGTTGATTTGTTGGCAATCATGTGTCTCGAAGCTCCATTGTCCACATACCACTTGAGACTAGAAACAATGTTAGTGGAAAGTCATGACACCATGGAGAAGGTTGTCTCCAATCTTGATGCAATCTGATTTGCTCATGCGGAAGGTTCTGCACTCTCTACACATTGCTTTTATTGTTGCTTACCCTTCCCCTTTTTCCTAGGACATTGGAGGCATAGTAACCAACTTGTGGCAAATAAAACACTTCATATGGATCATAACTTTCTTGCCATGGTTTGTAAATACCGAGTCTTCCTTCTAGTTTGTTCGACCCCTCCTAGGTCCTTTTTTCTTGCCGCCCTTCTTCATCCATTTGACGAGGGCTAGGTTTTGAAGCACTTGAGACTAGAAACAATGCTAGTGGAAAGTCATGACACCATGGAGAAGGTTGTCTCTTGATGTAATCTCATTTGCTCATGTGAAACTTTTGCACTCTTTACACACTACTTTTATTGCAGCTTACCCTTCCCCATTTTCCTAGGACATTGGAGGCATAGTAACCAATTTGTGCAAATAAAACACTTCATATGGATCATATCTTTCTTAACATGGTTCGTAAATACCGAGTCTTCCTTCTAGTTTGTTCGACCCCACCTAGGTCCACTTTTCTTGCCGCCTTTCTTCATCCATTTGATGAGGGATAGGTTTTGAACCTCCTCCTTTCTTGTTGTGACAATGTCTAACCTTGTTTTCTCTTAGAGAAATCATCCTGCAATGTTTCAAAAGTGGGAAACTTATCATGAGGACACACACCTCGAACAAACACATTTCTAGATTAATGGAACCTAAATTGTAGGAAACGCCTATCCAACATGCGTTCTAGTGCTTGAAACACATAGAGATGTTGAAATTGGTATAAAATGGCTAGGAAATGGCTTCAATCGTATCGTATGGCTTTTCACGATTTGGAAATGTTGTATAGTACGATTGAGGCCATTTTCGGGCTCTTTTGATGTGTTTGTACAACATTTTGGTCCATTTTTTTAGTTGGCCGGTCTCACCCAAGCTCCAAGAGGCGTAGGACCCATTGAGAGCCTAAAAAACCGTAATCTAAGATTAATGAAGACACGATAAGTTTATAAACCTACTTATTTAATTTTTACACTCATTTGAAAAAAATAGAAATATCTAGAAACCCTAACAACCTCTCTTTCCTACAATGAACCACTTCATTTCACTCATTCGTCACACTTTCTTTAGTAAGAAGAGCTACCTGCAACAACAACAACCATTTTACTTATGTTTTGGAGCAAGCTTTGGTGCATTTCCAACAAGAGGACCGTGGGTAGCCTTAACTTTGGTGAGCAGATTTTTTTACTGTTTTTGCATCATTCATAGCCTCTGAAAGTGACATTTCTCATGTCCCTAGACCCACTCAAACAAGTAGACAACAAGAATATTATTGTCGTTTGAAGTATGTTACCAAGCTCAAACAAATGGGCAGTAGGGGTTCATGTGATTGGAGGTGTAATTTATAAAAATGACAAGATCTACAAACAAGATTTACAAGGGCTCTTACATAAGAGTGAAGACTCTTATTTTGCATGAAGGGATAATGGGTGTTGATGTTTGTGCACATACTAGAAATTTGGAGGTGAGGCCAAATTTGAGAAAGAGCATAATGATGCTCAATGGTTCAAAGATGAAAGAAGCAATATTGGTATCAATACTCACTTGGTTGCTAGTAGGGTTGTCCATGAAGAAAGGAAGAGGAGGGAGACATAGGTTGAAGAAGAGTCAACGGAAGTTAAAACCTCCAATTTTAAGTCAAGAAAGGAAATTGGGAGAGAAGAAGTTGAGACAAGAGTGCAAGAACTATCTATGTTTGTGGTCCCCCTTTTAATGTGGTTTAGCTCCCTATTGGTAGGATTTGGTGAGGGCAATTAACACAAATCCTCAAGGTTACAAGGGCCAAACTATGAAAAGTTTGAACATATTTACTCAAGAAAGAGAGACAACTTCTTGAGGATGATTTAAGACTAATTTGTTGCTCATGGAGTAGCTTCGGGGATTCTTTTATCTCAAATGGATTGACAGATACAAGGAGTAGGCCATCACCAAAAGGAGCAATGTTATTTAACAACAATGTTGCTGAAAATCTTTTTGGGATTTGTGCCAATCCCCTCCTTGGGATGCTTGACAATCCCCTCTTGCTGTTGCTCTCTTTTCCTAAGCTCAACCTCTCTCAGAAAGTGTGCCTCTTTAACTTCCCTCCAAGCTCTCCTCAAAAGTGCGCCCCCACTTCTCTCTCAAGCTCCTTTTATGTATCTTTAATGTGTAACTGCCCTAACCCTTGGTCTTCTAACGAGATGAACGATCAAGATTAGATCTTGCCCTCTTGAGATCAACGATCATGACTTAATTGTATGTTGAGTTCACTTAAAAGTTAAAACACCTCGATTTTTGTGCCCAAACTAGTACAACGGTACGGTCCTGTACATTAGAATACAATCGTACGACCCTCGAATATTGTGTCCAGTTTTGACTGTACAGTACAATCCCTAGCTATATGGATTCCACCTAGTAGAACACCTTGGAAATCGTGCCAAACATTAACAGAAAGACTGCCTCGATTTCTATGCTTTAACTCAGCTGTACGACCAACAATAATTGTTGTTTGACTCACCTTCAACTGCTATACGATACATGGCTGTGTTCAATGCTGAAAATCTTCTTGGGATGTGTCCCAATCCCCTCTTGCTGTTGCTCTCTTTTCATAAGCTCCCCTACTCTCTTCACCTCTTGGAATAGATAGCCATCATCCCCTACTCTCTTCACCTCTTGGAATAGATAGCCATCATGCAAAGCACCTACACTAGAATCTCCTACTCTTGCTCTTTCCCAACTTAACACTGACCTCATATTGGAAATAGAACTACACCTCTAATTTTGGAAAAACATGCTAAATTGGAAATCAACAAGGTTGGTACATGAACAATCATGCACCCTCTACCTCCAACATTGGTATGCCCTACTTAATATTCATTTATATGCCCTCTAATGTTGTTGTTGGATGTTGGTGGTCATCCACCCTCTACTCCATCTCTATTGCACCCTTCTTAATATATTCATAACTATGTCCTTTGATGTTGCTATTGGCTGTTGTCGAGTGGGCCCTAGAGCTAAGGAGACTATTGCACCATATTTTTGGAGGTTTGCTATTGCCGTTGTTGAGAGAACAATAATGGATGCAACAAGTAAAACTAACAAGGGAATACCTATTTCTTAGGTGTCTGAGATGGGGAAACAAGAAAGGTTGTTGGAATGGGTCCATTTTATAAATCAAGAAAATTCAAAGAATTTGGCAAACAAAAATAAGATTTATTTTCAAGGCTACTCTTACAAATACAAACATGCATAGAATAAAGTTAAAGCTATAAGATGATGATTGCATTGTGATAAAAAAGATCTAGCTTTCACAGATTAAGTTCCACATTTCAAGATAAAATTAAAGTAATCAAATCCACAAGTCTAATGATCATAAAGCTCAATCACACCATCTATTTTATGATGGATGGTTATTAGATTCATTACAATGAACATTTTTATCACTATAGAAGTGGGTATAGAAGATGTCCCTGACAAATATACATTAACAAGTTAGAAACTTCAAGGATTGCAAGAGACAATGCAAATATTAGAATCCACAACCACTGGGTTTCCTTTTTTGTTTTTCATATTCAATTTGTTGTGTTTCATGGGATAGAATGTGGATAAGATTTCATAGGGATTCCACTTCTATCCTATCCTCTAAGATTTTGCAATTTGTGACATAACTTGAATGATAACTGGTTGTAAATCCTCCATACATTTATTCTACATTGTTCACTTTAGAAACAAATCCTCAGTTCATATTCCCTCTCCTCCTTCCTCTTATTGCTTATTCTTACATGGAGAGATTAGGAGGGTAGTGTGGATTATGAGCACCAAGAAAAACGAGGAAGATAAGATAAGGTAATTTTATTAATGTCCAATGTATGACCACAATAAGTGTGCAAATGGGACTTGAAAGTACATTAGGGATTTGTACATAGTGGTCTTGTGAAAGCAATTCCTATTGCTACTCTATCGAAAGTAGAAAAAGAGCTAAGTCCAAATCTAGAAGAAGAGGTGCAAAACAAGTGCAAAAAACAAAACAAAACCATGACAAGTAGAAAGGATGTCAAGGCGTGTTGGAACTAGAGGTTGAGGTAGAATGAGAGGAGAGAGAAGAAGCCTCCTCCACTGTCACAATGGTTGATGCACTGCTTGATAATATTGTTCGGAGACTACCCAGGGTTGAGGGGGCCTAGTTGTGTAGTCTTGGGAGGAGCCCTAGATCAAGGAGGTCCAATCCTCATAATGTTCTAGGTTGGGGGAAAGAAACTCTAAATGGAAGATTGGTTACTTGTTCAAACCTTGAGAGTAGTACTTTCTAAGGAGAGAGTTTGATACTATGACCTCCTGCAGTTTATTTCTTCGTTGGTTTGGTGGTGTCTGCCATGGGGTTTTGAATGAAAGCTCCTTAGAAGTCTTGTTGAAGGCAATTGACTTGTTTGGGTTGGGGGGGTCAAGAGGAAACCCGAGGTTTCATTAATTTGATAGTTGGAATGGTGTGGGACTCGGCTTGTCTTATGCTGCCCCAAGTGGTTAGGACAATAGGGAAGAAAAAAGGTGATCCTTTTGATGGGCTTCAAGTGTGGGGATCCAAAGAAGGACTACGATCTATGCTCGAAAATCTTTCTCATGAAAAGAGTTAGGCATCTCTAGTATGGATAACAAAAGAATGTGGGGAGGGAGCCGCTTGGGTCCCAATAGATGTAATAAAACCTCCCTTTGATCCCATAATAGATTTCACATTTAAAGATGAGATACTCCTTCGTCTTGATCTCCTGTAAGTGGCATAATTGGCAAATTTTATCAGGGTGTGGGTTGTGGTGATCATTGTTAACTTGAAGCTAATGAGACCCTACTTGGCACTGTCACAGGGGATTTTGGAAGTCGTGCATCTAGTGTTTGCGCATATATGGAGGCATGGCGATAAGGTTGTTTCTTAATTGCATGAAGTGCCCTGAATAATATGTCATCTTAGGGCTATGGCTCTCATGAGGTGTAATCCAAGTGAGGCATGACAATAAGGTTGTTTCTCAATTGCATGAAGTGCCCTGAATAATGTCATCTTAGGGCTATGGCCCTCATGAGGTGCATTCCAAGTGACCTGGTTGTACTGTGTGCATATGTCCTCTCTAATCCATTGGATCAAGTCCCTACTTAGATAATAGAAGATAACTTAGAGGATCTAAAGAGTACTTGGGATGGCCATTGGTTGAAGTATAGGATGGATGCCTTCTGAACAAATGTTTCTGTTCAGGTGAGCCTATAGATGCAATAGCCTAAGAGGAGTAGAGAACAACGTCAAGGTATTAATCCCTACTTGGAGTAGATTCACCTACAATCTAGATTCTATGAAGGAAAGAGTCAAGTCTAAAGATGTGGCCTCAAACTTCACTTGGACAATGTATTGAGAAATTGTTTGTTTGCAACATATGATGTGTTGTAGCATAAAGCTCTGCACTCTCTTCATCCTAGTCCATTCGATCCAAAGCAAGTTGGGTTCCCTATTTGTGTAACCATAAAGGACAATAGCTTTGATGATCATGTGCATATGAGGCATTTTGGACGAAGTCACTAAGGAAGCACTCTCTCTCAAGTAGGGCAAGGGGGTTATATCCCTTCTAAGTCAGTTGGAAAGCATGTCTCAAATTTAACCAAGATTGAGAGAACTGAGCTCCCAAGTATGCATAGGTTGTGGTGATCATGATACCATCCCCTTGAAAGTGGAAGTGATAGTTGGATAGAGCACGCATTAAGGTGTTGAAGATCAAAACCTTAGCTTTACTCATGTTAATTGTCAATTGTTGAAGATCACAAACGATAGATAGTGCATCAATCTATCTCTGTAGCCTCTTGGGCAAGGATACCGAAAGGATCATGTCATTGACAAATATAATTAAGGAAATCAAGATGTGGTGTAGAAGACAACCATCTTTGTCTTGTATGCGCTCCTTGAGAAAGGATTCCAACTTTTCAATTTAGATACCAAAAAGGGTCGGTGAGAGAGAGCACCCTTCTTGATTGACCCTTATAGCGCTCTTGATAAAGTTTGAGAGGTTGTGGGTGGTGTATGGATGACCAACACTAACTCATACAATGTCATGATGGAAACTAAAAGGGTCTCCAAGATGCCAATGCCATGCAACCCCTGGAACAAGGTCTCTCTTGGGGATTGAGTCAAAAACCTTTTGAAAGTCTACAAAACAACATAAGAGTTTTGAAGAGCGATGACAGGCTCGTCAATGATGGCTTAGAGCATGAAAATGTGATCAATGGTTTGATACTCCGAGAGGAAATGTGTTTATCCTCTTCCTTGAGGTGCTTTTGGTTAAGGTTATCTAGAAGCCACAAATGTAGAACTATAGTGTAAAGCTCGACAAATGGAGTACCCGAAGAAAACGATTTCTTTCACATCGTCGTTCTCTAGGGTCTTGGAGGATGGTGTTGTATATTTGCTCGTGTTGTGCTACATATCATTTGAGTCAATCGATGTCAATTTGATTCAAATGATCTAGAGCAATCATCATTGGCTACACAATAAAAACTTTTCGAATGATTGGTGGAGATAGACTTAACTAAAGACAAAGCTTTTATTGTGGGTATGTCTAATCATGCTGGCACCATAATTGTTTGGATTTGAACTAACTCTC
>ML781800.1:118731-134376 GCA_009831015.1 Picea engelmannii
GGGGGGGGGGGGGGGGGAGCTTCTGGTAACACTGGTCCAGTCTTCCAGTCTTGGACTCTCACTCTCACTTTGTATACTGTTATATATCTTTTTTTTTCTAGGTTTTGTTTCGACCTAGTGATTAACTTATTCTTAAAGTGGCATTGGCAGAATCTGTAAACACGAAATGATTTTTGTGCTCTAACTCACATGAATTGCACAATTGGCAATTTCTTTCTTCCAGAATCTCTTGTGGTTTTTCATCTTCGCTCTTTGAAATGGGCACTGCTGTGAGGACTCATTGCTTTGTTTTCATAGGTAATTTAGGAGCATGTCAGAGTCCTTAGCAATCAAAAAATATTGTAAATGGGCGGGAACTCTGGGTGGCTGTTGTTTAATGGAGATATACCCAGAAAACATAGAACATTTACTGGATATTTCTGATATACTTCCATCCGCAATTTGGATGTCTTTTTATGCCCTAAAATAAATTAAGGTTATTATTACAACTATAGCACATAAAGCCTAGAACAGCTACTTGCCGAAGACAGGTAACTGAGTCAACATTTTGAAATATCCTAGAGAATTGATACTTATTGAAGCTTACCTTAGTACAAAAGTAATCAGAAATGAATTAGTGAATAAAAATGATAGAAAATGAAATATGTACAATTGCTAGTGTTGAAATCTAAATAGTATGTTTGAACTTTGATTCATTATGTGCAATGACAGGTATAGTATTGCCTTATATGTGACATTTCTCTGCAGATTCAAAGGCCTTTGTATGAGTTTAGATTCTGTTTCTATAAATAGCGTGAAATTCTCAATTTACTCTCGAGGAGCTGTGATTTAGTTGCCTCTGCAATGTGTTATAATTTTGAAACTAAGAGAGGTATCTCTTGAGGTTTTTGGCATATCATCTTCAAACAGGGTAACAGTCTTGCTGTGCAGTTAGACCCATACAACTGGGTAGTCATTCCCAAATAAGAAAATTCCTTCTTTGGTTGACTTTGTTTTGTAGTATAATGCTAAATTTCTTACTCCTTAAATCTTGACTGCCTGTAGTTTGTACATTTGTCCCATCCCTGAGAACTTAGAAGATAATTGCTGTTGAGAGTGGAATATATGAGGTTATGAGCTGCAGCATACTGAGCGAATTCTTTGTGGTGTGCAGAGTTAGGAGTTCAGTTGGGATTTCTGCAAAAGATATAGAAACGGCAAGAGGTACAGTGTCTCCTCGGTCAAAAAACATAGCAAATGGGTTTACTGCGGAAAAAGACTCACAAATCGTTGACAAGATCACAAAAGCTGATGCAAGCAAACTATCTCCCAGTGCTAAAGTGAAGGAAGCAGGTAATTCAAATAATGCTAGTTCAAGTTTGTCCGATGAAGATCAGTTTGACAGTGGAGATTCAGAAGGGAAGAAACTGAAGAGGATAGGGGATAAACAAATGCAGATGTTGAGAGAGTTTATTTCACAGAAGAAAGGAGTGCTAGGTGAAGGTTGGGGAATAGAAGTCAAACCACGGAGCAATGGCCATAATTTTGATATATTTTACTATTCTCCAGAGGGGCTCAAGTGTCGGTCCAGGCTAGATGTTGCTCGCCATTTGGGCCTTATTGTAGATAATGCTGTTAATACTAGTGGTGATTGTGACGAGTATAATGCTTCAGCACAGAAAAGTAAACAGTCTTTACTACAGAAGGCTTTGTGTTCAACATTGCCTAGAAAAAGGAAGGAGTTAGCCAGGCGCAAATGCATGGACCTAACTTTATCAAGGGTACAAAGTTGCATAGAGGTTGATGAGAGTAGCAGGAGCAGCGAGAGTGATGATCATTACTCTGACATGGATATTGAGCCCAGCTCTCGAAAGGTGAAGAGAAAGAAAAGAGAGCGTGAACCTACTGTGGATGAAAATGCTTTACATCAAACAGACTCTAAGGTACTGCAACTTTTTCTGCTTATTCACGTTATCTACCCCTTGAGTTCTATTTCTTCTCCTAATCTATGCAATTTTAGCAGTGTCCTTAGACAGATATTTTAGAAGTTCATGGTTTTTCCTGTGTATAGTGATGCAGCTTTTTCAGGTGAATTTCTGGGAAAAAGATTCTATGATGATTCTACTTTATGATGTAGGCATTCTTCTGTGTGAACTACTACTACTACTGATGGAACCATCTGATGGAGTTTTTAAAATTGTTAATGTCATAGAAACATTGACTTGCTTCTTTTATACTTTCAGGTGGACATGCCTGTACAATTTGAAGATTTTTCTATTGAATGTCTTGGTACCATTGATCCTCGGCCTACATATCATGATGGTCTCCATATATGGCCTATAGGATATTGCTCCACTTGGCATGATACATTTACTGGGTCAATATTTACATCTGAAGTGATTGATGGGGGCTTTTCTGGACCTCTTTTCCGGGTAACAAGACGTCCTTGCACAGCATTGCCAAACCCAAACCCAACTGCTTCAACTGTCGTATTGCTTTCGAGTTGCAAAAATCTTCAAGCTGACAATAAAGTTCAAGAATCTGATATAAGGTTTGAAATGACAAATGAGGAGGACAATGAAATACAGATGCTTCTTGCCGATCCCAAGGATTCAATTTGTGCATATTTGTCTGCATTTGATCAGGAATTTGCAACCAGCAGCGCTAATGGATTTGGGGATGATATGTATAAACCTATTAATGATATAATATCAGTTGGAACCGTTCCCCTGCAGGGGGGAAATGAACAAGGGGCTTCTGACAAAACATCAATTGAAAATGATATTGGGGAGTTTTGGGTTGAAAGTAGATCTTCTACTGAAGCTTGGCAATTGATTTCTACGAAGTTTGTTGCATCCTGTCTAGATATTTACAGACGGTCAAACAGGCTACAACTTGTTTGCAAACATTCAGCAGTAAAAGAAGGTTCCCCTGCAATTGTTCCAAATGGTGTTAAAGCAAAGGAAAATTTAGGCTCATTGAACAAGCTTTGTAGTTCTGCTGGCCCTGGAAATATGTTAAATGCTGTAAATAATAAAAGTGATCTGCGAAATTCTTGCACGGCGTTGAAAGAATGGTTGGAGCAGGACAGATTTGGGTTGGATTTGCCCTTTGTGCAAGAGTTTATCGAAACTCTTTCTGGTGCAGATAGCTGTTTGAAATATGAATTCCTGACAAAGAGGAAGGACTATTTGACTTCTCAAACAGTTGGAAGTGGTAATCTGATCCTTCAAAAGAAAAGGTCACTTGAAGCTGATGAACCGAATGAAGAAACCATACATGATCTGCTCAGACAAACAAAAAAGGCCAGGAAAGAAATGTTAACTGGGTCCAGGAATATTGAGCAGCAGACTGCTCCACCTCCTGGTCGACCTTTTGTAACAAGTTTTTCTCCAGAGCTTGTAGGAGATGTAATACAGGTATGAGTAAGTGATTCATCATTCACTACATTGCTTCAGATTTCTAGAATCATTTTAAAAAATCTTTAAAGATAATATGCAGTCAAATTTGATTGATAATTTATCCCATGGTCTGAAACACCTTTTTTCTTTCTTGATGTCCTCTAATACATAGGTCTGGGAATTACTTTGTCGCTTTCATGAAATTCTTGGGCTAAAGGAGCCGCCTTCTTTAGAAGATCTTGAAGATGAGTTTTCAGATGCATGGCCAGAAGACTCCAAGGTCACAGAAAAATCTGAGAAGGAAATTACAGAATCTGAGAAGGAATGGTCATGGAAACTGGCAGTCAACAGTGAAGCATTTATGCCAATTCATACTGACAATGGATTTGAAGATATCTCCTTTGAAACAGGATCTGTAAAAGAATCTGCACAGGCTAGGGTTGCTGCAAATACATATGGAAGGTGTAATGGTGCAACACTAGCTAGAGCTCATATTCCATTACTAAAAATTCTTCTTACTGAACTACAAAGTAAAGTCTCTGCAGTTGTCGACCCAAACATTGATCCGGGAGAAGTGAAAAGACGCGGAAGAAAAAAGGATTCTGAAAGTGCAATACCTTTGAAAAAATCAAAGCATGATATACCTCCAGTCAATGAAGTAACTTGGCCAGAGCTAGCACGGCGGTACATTTTAGCTGTCTCCACTTTGGACACGTGTGGTGATTTAGGAGAAATGTCAAGTCGTGATGCAGCTAGGATCTTACGTTGCATACAAGGAGATGGTGGGGTGATATGTGGTGCACTGGATGGTGTGGTGGGCATGGAAGCAGATGCCCAGGTATAAAATGATAACACACCTGTGCATCATACTGCTATTTTATTACTTGGAATGTAGGCAGTGGTTCTCTATCAGTACTTTTACTTTGATTAGATGGTGCATTGAGGAGAGCTACAATAACTTTGTATTCTTTCATATCTGTTAGAACTTTTAGTAGGCTAGCTAGAAACAGAAATATTTTTATAAATTTCAAATCATTAGCTACTGTAATTTAGGATCTGCAAAACATTGAAAGTTCTGATGCATAACCTAATATCATTAATGAGTAAGTAACATACATAACACAGATCTGAGTATTACCTTAGCTGTAACAAAGAACAAAGGTACCTGATTTGCTGCTGTTACCTTCCTCCAATGTATGCTCAGAAAATGCTTAGAAAATCATAGATCAAACCCTCAGGGTAGATCTCCTCATGGGCATGGGAACAAAGCCAAGGACTCTTAGTTTAATAGGCAAAAATCAGAACTCAACAAGCTGGAGAAACCAAAATCAAAACACAGTCCAAGTCATGGTCCAAGCATTAGGGCTGAATACAAATCACTGTCCGATCTAGGGCTGGAAAGGCAAAGCCATATTCAGTCCAAATTTAAACACAGGTGCCTTCTTCAAGCTGATAGAAATATCAGCAGTCCAAAATTATCAGCCGTAATGTTTAGTTACAAGGCAGCACAGCAAAACTCAGGGGCGGCACCATCAAAATATCAAAGGCTGTACCAGCAGACCAACAAGGGCAGCACCAGCATACCAACAAGGGCGGCACCCAACAGACCAACAACCTCAACGGTAAGCTCAAAGCAATCATGGCCAGCAGGGTTAAATCCACGATAGGCAGGGAAAGACACCACTAATCCAAACAGCAAGCACAAACCAACCCACGACAAGCTGGAGCAACCAAGAGCACGGAAGGGAAGACACCACTAGTCCAGCGGCAAGCTCAGAAAATGAAACGGCTAGCAGGGAAGACCCACGGCAGGCTGAAACACACAGAAGGAGACCCTTGTAAATCTGTCCAAAAGGAGCTGCAGCAAAACCTCAGTCTCAACTTTAGCTTGGAGGAGAAAAGGTCACATGTCAAGTGTATCAAGTGAGGAAGAGACCAATTCTTTATATAGTTGAGGTAGGTAAGGTAGGGCTAACATATTAGTCCACTTGCCATAGCTTTGGGGTTAGGTTAACCCCTTAAAATAATAAATAATATTTTACCAATTAAAAGCATCAAGTGGTAAAGTCAACAAAATAAATCAAATCGAATGAGGGTTTCAAGATCAAGGCAGCCAGCTTTCTTTAGGAGAAAGTAAAGTCCAATATATAAATTCGAACCAACACTTAAACATAAATTTAGGAGGCATAACTCAAGCAAGGGGTTTCAACAATAGACAAAGAGACAGTCAAAAGTCAAGTCCTTCTTTAATGGCAATTTGTCCACAAGAGTCCCATGATATAGATTATACGCTTTTTATCATCCCAACATACAAGGAAGGCCTATGACGTGATCATGCCTTTCTACTTAACTGCTCCTAGGTCACATGGACCATCCCGGGAGAGAAGAAGGTCACACATCATCTCGGATTGGTCCCAGACCAGGATACCCCAGAACACTTATGGGGGCCCTAGATCATAACTAGGGTCTTAACCACGAAGGTACACAACCAAGGATCAATCCAAGCGCCAAGCAAGGATTCTCGCGAACACATCTGGTGGCCCTAGAACACATCTAGGGACCTATATCATCAAACTGCTTGGTCCCTGACCAAGATCCCCAGAAATACACTGGGGGCCCAACTAGGGTCTTTTGCCATGGCTCTAACTGCTTGGTCCCAGACCAAGAACCCCAGGAGTGTATTGGGGGCCCTAGATCACAACTAGGGTCTTTTCCATCCTCCAAGAGAAAGGCTCTTGCAGCTGCATTAATTTTAACAATATCTATCTGGATAAAACATACACCATGTTGTATCTAAAACATAGGCCATGTATTTTTTCCCTCAGGTTTACAGTGTTTATATAAAGGTGTATTTATCCTTCCTATATTTCTCTTAATCTTATATGATAATTTATTGAATGCCTGTGCAAGAATTCTTTTTTTTTTTGATTCAGTTTATATGTATATAGGCATATTTTTAAAAATCCAATAGAACATAGATGCAGAGGGTTTATGTACAATCGTATTTGTCCTTTCTATATGTTTTTCAATCATGTAGTATAATTTATAGCCTGATTGCATTGCTTGTGATAGAGTTGTGTTTTGTTGCTTGGTGTTTAAGTTGTAATGTAGGTGTGTCTAGAATCCACTAGAACTCGTTATGAAGCATAATCCTGATATGCTTACTTCAGTGAACCTTGAATTTCCGATTATCTCACATTGACGATATGGATCTACAACTTGGTTGATATATTCTCGAGACTAAGTAATTTGCAGAGGTTGTTAACTGCATCCATGGAATAGTGATATTTTTAATGTGCCATATTCAGTGGTAGTCGCTAAATTTCTTGAACTCTGCTGTAGTCACTTTGTTTATTTAATTTATAATTGTACTTAGCTGTCGGTTTCTGTTCTTTGGAATAGCATTCTGCGAAGAATGCAAGGTAACATAAGGAGCAGATTAAGTTATGTTTCGTCTGGAGTTATTTGTGATTATTTTTGCATTTTGGCATTCACTTGTATAGGTGAAATCTTAAGTTTGATTATAAATGCAAGACAATTGATAGCAATAGGATTGTATTAGGTTTTGACTCTGGAGATTGGAAGGGAATTTGAATAATTGAATCGCCAAGAAAACTAATTTTTCATTCTCATTGTGTGGCTTATCTATTGACTAAGTGGTTCTCTGCATTAAGGCCTCAGTCACTTATCATAGTAAACTGGGATTTTTGGTTTTCTTCCAGCTTGCCCTTGCTGTTGCTGTATTTGGATTGGAATGCTTTCATTCCTTAAATAAACTAGTCCACAAATATAAACCTAGAATGTAGAAATTCTATACCATGGCAAATTTGAAATAGCATCCAACATAGTCACATGTAGTTTGACTTTTACAACGCAAGTTTTATGCTATTTCTTTTGTTCTTTAGGTTGATATTGTTAAAAATTGAGCTTAAACAGATAACAGTAGTGTTCTTTACCCTTTAAATCTTTAACTGAAGCATAATAATCATTGACAGAAAAAACATTCACAGTGCAGAAGTATTTATCCTTGGAAACCCTCATGGGAAAGAAAACCCAGCAAAACTTCTTGTGATATATTTATGAATCAAACAAGTACAATGACAGTACAAGACTTCTCCTTGAGAGAGAGATAAGTCAATTACACTTACTGTTGTCTCTGTATCTTCAAATATCTCTTAGCCTCTACCCAAACCTGTAGCTTTTGCTGTTTACTTGATTCTGTAGTTGCTGATGTCACAAATCTGTTCTGTAGCTGCTTGTTGCTGCCTCAAATCTGCTCTTGAGGCTGCCCTGTAGTCTGCCTCAGAACAGGGTTATTAGCTGCCTCAAATCTGCCCTTAAGGCTGCCTCCGAACCGCCCTTAAGGCTGCCGCAGAACTGAGTTAATCTGCTGCCTCAGATCTGTCCTAGCTGCTGCCTCAGAACAGAGTAAATCTGTTGCCTCAGATCTGTCCTAGCTGCTGCCTCAGAACAGAGTAAATCTGCTGCCTCAGATTAGTGTGGTCTAATGGTTATGAGGGGCGACTCCCCTTCCCTTTATATAGGTTAGGCCACCCTAGTATAGGGCCGACCTAGGATAGGGTAGGGCTGACCTAGGTTAGGGTAGGGCCGATCTAGCTTAGGTTAGAGCCGACCTAGCTAGGGTGGTTAGAGGAGGGCGGTTTAGAGGCCGACCTTATCAGGTCAGTTAGAGGAATATATATTCTCTGCAGCTGCTGACATTTCAGCAGATATGTCATCCATGGTTGTTGGCCCCAATTCAGACCGTGCTCTATTCCACGAGTTATAGAAAGTTTATGGCCTTTCACTGATCGAAGTTATTACAATCGGATTTCCATGTTTGGCAACAATGAATGTTGTGTGTTATATGTTAGATTTTCTTAAACCATGGTAGGTGGACTTTGTACACAAAGAATCCCTAACCACTCAAAAGTGCTGTTCTAATAATGCTAAGATATGTTAACACATACTGTAGAAAATATATAACAAAAACTCTCAGATCTGTCCTAAATCACATCACCGTTAAGCGGGAAACAGAATTACAGCATACTTGCTAAGTCGCTGTTAAAAGAAAAAACAAAAACTCAATAGATGGACTGTCAAAACCTGTTAGTGCTTTCTCATTAATTCTGAACTGAAATCTGCTACAGGAAAATTACAGCAAGCTAGTTCACTGGTTGCTGCCGAACTGAATGAATAAACCTATACACTTGCTTTCTCCTTTACTGACTAGGAAGAAGATAAGCTACAGGGAATCTGGACACATGCACAGCAGTGCCTCAACTGGAGATGATCTGAGGCATGCAAGCATGCATCCTCCAAGAGATCTTCACCCTTATCTGCATGCATGCACCTGACTGAACTTAGATTTAAGCTACAATTAGAAAACTGTTAAATAAGCTGAAACTAACACACACAACTGCTTGCACCGTCTTTGACTTCACTTAGAAAAGACATGCAATCTCATAGAGCTGGAGTCAAAGGATTACCTTATCCTATTCTATCTATAACTGGTGCATGCATGTGCCTTCAATGATGGAAGCCTAGATATTGTGATGCGCCCTTTAGCCTTTAATTCTGTGCCCTCATTTACAAATCACCATACAACATGGAAATTGATGCTGTACTACTACAATCTGTTATGTGTGTGATGCTGCTGTAACAGAAAAACACCCAGTTCAGGGACACGTGTGCACAGTGTTGTAGAAGACTATCCAAGGTATGCTCTCTAACACTCCCTCTCTTTGAGAAAAGTATTCTCCACCAATTCAACTCTCACCTTGAACATCTCAAACTTCCCCTTTGCCAAGGGCTTCATCAAAATATTTGCAAGTCGCTGACTTTTCTGTATATACTCTAGAGCAACTGCGCCCCTCTGGACACTGTTCCTAAGAAAATGGTATCTAATGTCAATGTGCTTGGAGTGTTCATGAAATACTGGATTCTGAGAGAGTTTGATACAACTTTGATTGTCACAGTAGACCACAGTAGGCTCCAACATCTCACTTGTTATCTCTGCAATCAGCTTGTGAATCTAGATGGCTTCACAACTAGTAGTGCTAGCTGCGATATACTTGGCATCCATTGGACTCAATGCTACCGAAGCCCACTTCTTGCTAACCCAGGAAATCACTCTTGAGCCCAAACTAAAGCAACATTTTGAAATTTGAAGTACTCTTCTTGTCACTTGCATCTCCTGCACAGTCAGAATCAACGAATCCATGCAACATCCTCTCACCATGTCCTGCATATTCCAAACCATAATGTACCGTGTCCTTCAAATATTGGAGCACATGTTTTGTAGCGATCGAGTGAATTTGCCCTGGCCCAACCATGAACTGGCTCATGGTATTGACTGCAAAACATATATCAGGTATGCTGTTAACTAGATAAATCAAGGATCCAATCCACTGTCTATACACTGAAGGACGTACTAAATCTAAATCTAAGATTCAACATCATATGAGTGGCTATGGGTTTATAATCCATCATGTGGAACCTTTTCAGGATCTCAACCTTGTATTTTACGTGCCCTAGAGAAACTTCCGCTCAACATCAGTTGAATGTCCTTCATGTCAAACTCTTGTGCCAATGCAACCTTGCACCCTGCAATGAGCTTTTTTGAATTCCCTATAAGTATCAAATATCTACATATAGGACCAAAACAAACAGGTCAAATCTATCAAATAAATAATAAAATTGGGATCTGCAGTTGTTTTGTTGAGGCCCAAATGTCATATGTACCCATCAATCCTAGAGTACCGAACATGGGGTGCCTGCTTAAGCCCTTAAAGGGGTTTCTTCAATCTGCACAAATGTGTCTAATGCCCATGCACCTCAAACCCTCTCGATCAATTCATGTAAACTTCTTTCTCAATCAAGCCAATGAGGAAGGTTGTCTTAACATTGATCTACTATAATTGCCAACCAAAAATAGATGCTACAGACATAATGGTCTTTAAAGAAGTATACCTGGCTATTGGAGCAAAGGTCTCCTCACAATCAACTTAATCTTTCTGGTAGAATCCTCTAGCTATGAACTGAGCCTTGTACTTCTCGATGTTGCCATCAGCTGCATGCTTCACTTTTTACAACCACTTGGAGTCAACCACTGATTTCCCCTTTAGTCTCAGTACTATCTCTCACACATCATTCTTCATGATGGAGTTGTACTGTTGTACCATGGCATCCTGCCATACCTACTCTCATCTGCTGCCTCCTCAGAACTAGAAGTCTCTGTATCAATGATGGAAGACATTGTGTAACATAACTGGGGATTTGTTTTAGGAGGATGGCTTACCCAAAAAGTAGTTGGAGCACCAACTTCCTCTGGTGCCTTTTGTAATGTTTGTATAAGCCACCTTGGCCTATTTCATATGCCATGTGGTGAAGATGTCTTTGTACTTGTACTGAAACTTGTCTGACTTGAACATGAACTCCTTGAAACTTATGGAACAACACTTGGTGTAGCAAGTGTTGTCTCCTCCTCAATTAATACTGGGGGCTCCTAGTACCTAGAAGACCATGCGTCTTTATCTATCTTCACATCTAGCTTACAACTATCTTCCTTTGAGAAGGAACATAGATCTTGTCATCCTTAGATGACTCACTGTAGCCAATTAAAATACCCTTCACGTTGGAGGGTTCAAGAATATGAATATAAACCGGAATCCCAAACACTTTAAAATGAGAAACATCTGGCATCTCTGCTGTGAAGTCTTACTTTGAAGTTTGGAGTCTTGTCCTTCAACACCATGTGAGGACATCTGTTCAGTATGTAGATTGTAGTACATGGGCAGATCTAAGTCATGAACCACTGACTTAGCAGTCTCTACTATGGATCTGTTCTTTCTGTTGGAAACCCCATTATGTTGCGGGTTGTAAGTTACTATCAACTCCCTCTTGATTCCTTGTTTTCTGCAGAAGGAATCAAAGTCATTGGAAGTATACTCCTCTCCATTATCCAATTTCAACACCCTATTCTTCTCACTTGTCTGGTTCTCAACAAGAGCTTTAATCTTTTGAAGCCTGCTAAACTCCTCATTCTTGGTTTTCATATGTCCGGGTCTTTTTGCAAGAGTCATCGATGAAAGTAATATAATAAAGTTTACCTGTCAATGAAGTTGATGACATGGGTCAACAGACATCTGAATGAATCATATCAAGAGTCCCTGTTGATCTATGGTCATTGCTTCGGAAAGCAACCTTAGCATGCTTATCGAGTGTGCATCCCTTGCACACTTCTCTCTTCTCCACCTGGAAGTCTGGGAATCCAACATACAATGTCCTTCACAAGAGGTAAGGAACCATAGTTCAGGTGACCAGATATTCTGTGCCAAAGCTCACATATATTGTTATTACTAGTCAAGAAAGCTCTTTGCTTCACTGGATTTGCTAGCAGTCCATAAAGGCCACCCTCCTTGACTCCTTTGGCCAACAATCGAGCAGGACTAGGGTTCTGACCTCTCATGATCACTTTCTGATCATCAATTTTATTCCTACTTTTCAAATCTATTAGATAAGAAATTGAAAGGAAATTTTTAGTCATACCAGGAACATACAGTGCTGCATGTAGATCCAAAACTTCTCTGATTAGCATGTAGAATGAGATAGACCCCAACCCAACTACTAGGTCCCTTCCATCATCACCAAGCTCCATTTGCATGCTTGTTTCTTGTTCCTCCAACTTGAAGAAGGATGATCTGTTCAAAGTCATGTCTTGAGGCTCCACTGTCAACATATCACCCGTGACCCAACACTTGAAACTGTGTTGGTGGAAAGGCATGATGTCGAATTAAAAATAATAAAGTACCAAGGACAAGTGTTTCTCATCACCTAGGTGCCTAGGGGTGAGAAAGTGTCCAATGTGGTCCCTAGTGCATTAATTTCATGTGAGGTGAAATTAAAAGTGATTTTATGAAACTTAAGTGAAGTGGGTGACTTAAAAGTCTTTTGATCTCAACCATCCATCTAATCTAATCTCCACCATTGGATGAGATGCCCCTTCACCTTCCCTCATTAGGTCAAATTAGGGAAAGGGCACACCAATCTTTTGGCTTTCTTTCATGAGTTTTGAGAGTGCAAGAGGAAGAGAGAGTCGAGCTCTAGAGGAGGGCAAACTTGCTGAAAAAGGGCAGGAATTTCAAGGCAGGGAGACAGCACAGAAATCGAGGAGGAATGCACAGCGAGTACTGGGCCGTACCGTACGGATTCTGAGCAGGCCGTACAGCAGAAAGTTGGCACATATACTGTGGAGGTTAGCTGCACATTTTTCTGGAGAAGTTTGGCACAGAAATCGAGGAACCCAGCTGCCATAAATTTTTGGAAAACAACAACATTCAGACAGGCATGATTTTTGAGGCAGCCATACAGAAATAAATGCAGTGACATCCGTACCCTGTACGGATTTCTCAGCACAGACATCAAAGAGCTGTTTAGCATGCATTTTGAGGCTGTGTCTGGGCATGGAAAATGAGATAAGTCTGTGTATTAAATGCTGAAGAAGACTGCTGTAAGAATATCTTTCTCTGAGCTCTGGAAATAATAAAAAGCCCCTCTCTCACTGGTTTTCCCCTTGTGGGTTTTTCCAGGGTCTTGATTTTGGACAAAAAATCTGAGTATTAATTTTCTGGGTGTGTTTGTTTCTGCATTATTGCTGTAGCAGACTTCATGTGTTTTCTGTTCATGAGCATTTAATTTTCTGCTTACTAATTTGCAGCCAGAATTTGCAATGTGGGTTGGGCATTAAACTATATGTCTCAGTGAGACTTGAAACTGGGTTGGGGTCTGAAATTTCTACACATGACACTGTGGCAAAGGTCGTACCAAGCCTAGTTGTTAGCTCATCCACTCTTGAAGCTTCAGCGCTTCCTACAAACTGTTTCCATTGCTGCTTACCCTTTCCCTTCTTTGGACATTGAGAAGAATAATGGCCTTGATTGCTGCAGTTCAAGCATTTGATATGGTTCAAATCCTTCTTCTGCCAGTTAGAAGACCTTGAGTCTTCTTTCTTCTTTTGACCCTTACTGGATCCTTTCTTTCCTCCCTTTCTCAACTTCCCTACGAGGGTTAGGTATGGAACATTCTCATAACTAGTTGAGACATGCTGTAGTCTCATTGACCACACATACTTTGGACAAAGTTGTGCCATGGACTAAAGCCATTCAAAGAAATCCGAACTAGCTCATTATCCTCAATTATGGCTATCAACTCTACTATGTTCATGAGATAGCTTGTCACTGTATCTGTCTTGCACATGTGGGTAGCGTTGAGCTTGTTCTTTAAGAGCATTTTCTTGGATACATTCACACTCTGGTCCAAGGTTCCCAATGCATCATACATCTCTTTTGCAGTTTTCTTCTTGGTGATATGAGGGATCAGGTGATTCTTCTCCAAATCCAATAGGATTCACTTTGTTCCACTTCCTTCTTGTTGTGTTCTACAGGATCTTTGTGATATGTAGGCGGCACAACCACCTTCTCCACAAGGCACCACAAATCTGCCATTTCCAGGAGGTTGTGCAATCTCAACTTCCTTGGCACAAAGTTGGAGGCTCCCTCCAACAAGTGACTCTATTGCATACTGGCAGTTGCCATTGTTGCAACTTCTTTAGACAAACTACACTTTGCAATCACTGGATCAACAAGGGCCTCTCCCCCCACAACCCTTCTTAGGTCCACGTGCAGATCATTGGCATATTTTGATCACTGATGCTTGGGTATAGTGCCCACCAAAGCCCTCCGACAACTCTGTACTCTAGACAGCTTGCTTCTCCATATATGGAATCTGAAAGATTTCAAAACCTGGGCTCTGATACCATGTCAAATTTTGTTAAACCATGGTAAGCAGATTTTGGACTCAAAGAATCCCTAACCTATTAGATAGATGAACCTTAAAAGTCACTAAAAACTGCTGTTCTAATGATAGTAAAGTCTGCTATCACGTACTGTAGAAAATATATAATTAAAGCTCACAGGTCTGTCCTAAATCACATCACTGTTATTAATCAAGAAACAGAATTACATCACACTTGTTAAATCACTGTTAGAAGCAAAACAGAAACTCAGAGTTATGAACATAAATAACAAGAATATACATACAATAATATAAATAGTAATAATAACAAATACTAATTAATACATAATGAAGAGACATGACATCATAATCAAAGGACACATCTCTTACTGAAAGGGTACCCTTGAGTGGGTATATAAACAACCCTCATTCTCAATTGCAAATATCTCATTCTCATATTCTTATTCAAAATATATATTTTACCATCCTAAATGGATTACCTTATTCTATTCTACTTAAATTGGATATTCTTATAATTGTCAAACAAGTTTGTTTGTCACAGTGATATCAGAGCTTCTTCTTTCTGATCCCAGGTTTTTGCCAGTTTCGTTATCAGAACCTCGTTTCTAATCCTGGCCTTTGGCCACCGGACCTTTGGTCACATTTTGTTGCCTTAGCAACATAACTACAGGTCTTTGGCCACTCAAATTTCCAGGCTTCTTGGAACTTCAGTCTTTGAATAAAAACTGGGCCTTTGGCCATTTGCAACGTAAAATTCCGCTGTCAAGAAATCCAGAAAAAAAATAATATATCAGAAAATCTATTGAAAAAAAGATATATGCAAGGTTGAAGTAAATCTGTTTCATTTGGTGAAATCACAACATCCATAATAAAAAACTGTCATAGAAAGTGTGCAGTTCTTTGGAGTCGTGTATATATATATATATATATATATATATATATATATATAAACAAAAAATTAAAAATATTGAAGTGCTGTACATATCAGTTCATTATTTCTGAGTCGTACAATCTGCAAATTGGTCCATCCATACAGCGACCATACTTGCAAATCAGTTCGAATTAACAAAAGACATCTACAGTAAGCGCTTTACCATCTCAGCAATCTCCGCCATCTGTACCGTAAGCACCAGCATCCAGCCGTACCAGTCGCCATCCATATGATTTCTTTTGCAAATTTTCTGTACCTTTTCCAGCAGCTGTCCATACCTACCGATTTAATTATCAGTTGCTGTACATTTTGCGCACATGTCTGCTGGTTTAATCATTGCAATGTGGGCCGCCATCTAAGATCTGAGGCAAAGGGGTGAAACCAGTCACGGTCTTTGAACACCGCTGCTTGGAATTGATGTTAAAATTTAGAGCAGCTGCAGAGGATATTCCTCTAGCAGCTCTTCAAGCTGCACCCTTAAACTACCCCCTTAAGCTGCCCACTTAAAGCTGCACCCTT
>ML781800.1:141660-151828 GCA_009831015.1 Picea engelmannii
AAAATGGTAAGAGGAATGCCTACCTTTCAGTTTGATCATGATGGTATCTGTAAAGGTTGTGTTCTTGGTAAAAACATAAAGAAATCCTTTCCTAACAGTAACTCAAGGTCTAAAGGAATTTTGGATTTGATACATTCAGATGTATGTGGGCCTATTTCATCTCCTTCCTTGAATGGTTGTCTTTATTATGTGATTTTTATAGACGATTTCTCTAGAAAAACTTGGATCTATTTTTTAAAGGCAAATAATGAAACCTTTAGTAAATTTCTAGAATTCAAAGCATTGATTGAAAATCAGACTGAAAAACATATACGTGCTTTGAGGACTGACAATGGTGGAGAATTTGAGTCTCGTCAGTTTGACGACTTCTGTAAAGAAGTAGGAATCAAGAGACAACTAACAGTGCCCTATAACCCTCAGCAGAATGGGATTGCAGAGAGAAAGAGCAGAACAATCTGTGA
Organism: Picea engelmannii; assembly: GCA_009831015.1. Classification (NCBI taxonomy): domain Eukaryota; kingdom Viridiplantae; phylum Streptophyta; class Pinopsida; order Pinales; family Pinaceae; genus Picea; species Picea engelmannii. Next base: position 142,122 of record ML781800.1, read on the forward strand.
GGCAGCTAAAGGTATGATGTGTGATCAGGATCTTCCCACATCACTTTGGGTAGAAGCCACAAGCATTGCAGTTTATATTCAGAATAGAAGTCCTCATGCTATTCTGGGGTAAAAGACTCCAGAAGAAGCATTCACTAGCGAAAAGCTAGAAGTGGGACACTTGAGGATTTTCGGATGTCCAGTTTTCATTCATGTGCTGAAAGAGAAAAGAACTAAGATGGAGCCTTCTGGGAAGAAAGGAATTTTTGTTGGGTACAATGAAACATCTAAGGCATACATAATCTATGTTCCAGGCCAAAGATTAGATTATTCCAGGCCAAAGATATATCGAGGTCAGGGATGTAACTTTTCATGAAGATGTATTTAAGCATTCTAAAGAATCCCAACAAGATACAGAGATGGAGGAACCTGAAGAGCCATTGGATCAAGTTGATGCTATGGATCGAGTAGAACAAATAGAGAGACCTATGGAGGTACCTCCTGCTAAGAGGAAACCTGCTTGGTGTAGAGAAATTTTGCGAGAGGTAGAAAAACATGTTGCTCCTTCAGCTACTTTCAGAGAGAGTAATAGACCTCAAAGATTTTCAGGTTATATGGTTCTTATGGCTCAAATTAGCGATGGAGAGCCCACCAAGTATGAGGATGTTGCTATGGAGCAAGTATGGAAAGATTCCATGGTGGAAGAATATCAATCCATCATGAAAAATGATGTATGGGAAGTAGTACCAAGACCGAAAGAAAAATCTGTGGTTACTTCCAAGTGGTTGTTCAAAATCAAGCATGCAACTGATGGAAGTATTGAGAAATACAAAGCGAGATTTGTGGCTCATGGTTTTTCTCAAAAGGAAGGTATTGACTATGATGAAACATTCACACCTTTTGCAAGGGATACTTCCTTTAGGACCATCATATCCCTCGTGTTATGAACATAAATATACATAAATAGATATTCATAACATAATAATTAATTAATAAATAATAATAATTATTAATAATGAAAGGTCATGTCTCAAAGGACATGACTATTGGTTAAGGGCACCCCTGCGTGGGTATATTAACGAGCCCTCATTCTCATTTGTAAATATCTTATATCTTATCTTATCTATTCATATATTTTATACATTTTCCTACATGGATTATTATGTTATATTCCAAGTATTTTGGATAATTCTTGTGTGAGAGAACTTTGTTCGTCTCATTCGGTATCAGAGCAAGTCTGATCCCGGCCTTTGGCCACGCTCTTACCAGGGCCATTCTGACCAAGCTTTTGGCCACATAAATTATCAGAGTTTCTTTGATTCGGGTTTTTGACCAAGACTTGGCCCTTAGCCATTTACAGTTCATTAAAAAAAAAATAAAAATCCATTGCAGATTCTAAGATTAAATTAGATAAAAAAAATAAAATCGTTCTGCACTGCAGAAATTCTATTAAATGTATTAAAAAAAAAAACCCACCGTAACCATTTTTCTCTTACCCACCCTTTCCCGTTTCCTTTTTCCAAACCGCAGCCTTTTCCCTCTCCCCTCCCCTTCCCCCGTAACCTGTTCCTGTCCCTTTCCCCTTCCCTCCCGTTACCCTTCCCTCCCGTAACCTGTTCCCCGTAACCCTTTTCCCTCCCGTGACCCCTTTCCCGTAACCTCTACCCCCTCCCCGTAACCCCCTTCATTCTCATTTGTAAATATCTTATATCTTATCTTATCTATTCATATATTTTATACATTTTCCTACATGGATTATTATGTTATATTCCAAGTATTTTGGATAATTCTTGTGTGAGCGAACTTTGTTCGTCTCACCTCGCTTCAGTTTTGGGTTGGAAACTTCACTAGATGGATGTAAAGACTGCATTTCTAAATGGTCAAGTTAAGGAAGAAGTATATATAGAACAACCGGAGGGTTTCGTGGTTCAAAGAAAGGAATCACATGTGTGCAAATTAAAAAAAAGCACTATATTGGATGAAACAGGCACCAAGAGCCTGATATGCAAGAATTGACAACTATCTTCAAAGCTTGGATTTTTCCAAGAGTGCGGCTGATCCCAACCTATATTTTAAGGTAATAGAAAATCATCCTATAATTTTGATTCTATATGTTGATGATTTATTCCTTAATGGAGAGGAACAACTGATAGCTCAATGTAAGAGGGAGCTCACTTCTGAATTTGCAATGAAAGACATTGGACTCATGCATTACTTCCTTGGTTTGGAGGTATGGCAAAGATCAGATGAAATTTTCCTTTCTCAAGGGAAGTATACAATTGATATACTGCGCAGATTTGTATGCTAGACTGTAAGCCCATGTCTACACCCATGGTATCCAACTTAAAGAAGTTACATGAGTCAGATTCTGGATCAGACTTGGTGGACCCATCCTTGTATAGGCAGCTTATTGGATCCTTAATGTATTTGATCCATACAAGGCCAAATATATGCTTTGCTGTAAGCGCCTTGAGTCAATTTATGTCTGAGCCAAGACACAAACATTGGATTGCTGCTAAACATATTCTCAGATATTTGAGAGGATCCATTGCATATGGACTTAGATACACTTCCAGTGGAGGAGTGTTGCTTCATGGTTATCCTGATTCAGATTGGGCTGGGAGCTTAGTGGACTGGAAGAGTACTTTTGGATACTGCTTTAGCTTGGGTTCAGCTATGATATCTTGGTCAAGCAAGAAACAAAGCTCTATAGCACAAAGTACAGCTGAAGCAGAATATATAGCAGCCAGTAATGCAAGCAGAGGAGTAGTGTGGCTGAGAAAGCTTCCATCTGGGTTGTTTCAAGAGAGATTAGAAACAATTGTTATCCATTGTGATAACCAAAGTTTCTTAAAGCTCACAGAGAACCCAACCTTCCATGACAGATCAAAGCATCTTGAGATGAAATATCATTTCTGTTAGATTTAGGGAAAAATAGAGAAAACAATAATACTTTTAAATTCTGTTCACTAGATCAACATATTTAAGAAAAGACAAAAACAGATCTGAGTTAAATTCTAAACATGAACAAAATTTCTGAGTGCAGAAAACAAACCTTAGCTTACCTCTTAGCCAATGAAGAATGTACCTGTCACATGTGTGGATGTGGTACTCTTTTATATGCTCAGAAAATCAGTTTAAGGTTCATGGATCAAACCTCTAGGGTTTTGATCTTTATCATATGGACAAGTAGACAGTTTTGCCAAAGGGAGAACCATAGACAAGGTTGGAATAATACACTTAACTGCTGTCCATTATTGAGACTGTAAAACCCAACAGCAACAAATGGGACAACAAACACTTCACGAATACTTCAGAAATGAGACAACCAACACTCCACAAAAGGGACAGCAAAACACTCCACAAACGGGACAACAGAACATTCCACAAAGGGGACAACAGAAACCCTTCAAATTTCAATAGTAGAGGTAGACAACACGGAAGAGGAGGAGCCATCAACAAATGATAAACACCCACAACAAAGTAAATAAACACCTACAGTAGGGACATAAACACCCACAGTAGGGACAGCAAACAAGAGGAGGAAGCCACCAGTCCCTCCACACTCAGCGACAACCACAAGGAGGGGCCACAACACCTCTATCCAGGCAAGGAGCAGCCCGCGACACTTATATCCAGGCAGAGGACAGCTCGCGACAGCTTCAGGAGAACCCACAACAAGCTAAAGAGAGGTCCGACACCTCTACACCAACAGATAAATCAGAAGGAGCTCTCAGCCTACAAAAGTCCAAGTAATTACCTCAGATCTGAAACAAAGAATCTACTAGATGAGCCGCAACAATCACTAAGGAAAGACAACTGAGGTAGCCACAACAATAAAAGAGTGAGGAGTGAGTGTGTAAAAATGAGAGGGGGAAGGGTTTCTTTTATAGCTAAGGAAAGTAGTAGGGCTAACTTAAAATAATTAAAATAATGACAATTTAATTAATGTAAATATTAATTAAATGTCAAATAAGTCAAAGTGACTTATAAAAACTCCAACACCACATAAAACAAGAGGGAAATCAAAATCAAGCAAGGGAGAACTTTAAGACAAAGTCAAGGGGGTCCTCAATGGAAAAACATGTCCACATAAGTCTCATAATGACTTATAAACTTTTATCATCACTGCATAAAAGGGTACATCAACAATGTGGTCATGTCCATCTTCTTATCTACTCCTAGGTCTCATGGACCATCCCGGGAGGGAGGAAGAGGATCACACATCATCACATCTTGGTATTTAACCAAGATCTACCTGGTCCAAGAGCAAGTTGCCCCAGAACACATCTGGGGCGCTAGATCACATCTAGGGTCTTATCCACCAAGGTACAAGCCCAAGGATCAACCCATGCGTTAAGCAAGGGTTTCCTAGAACACATCCAGGGGCCTTAGAACACATCTAGAGACTTGCATCATCCACTAAGGAACAAATCCAAGGATCAATCCAAGCACCCGACAAGGATTCCCTGGAACACATCCAGGAGCCCTAGAACACTTCTAGGGACTTACTGGTTGGTCCTAGACCAAGAACCCCAGTCATATACTGGGGGCCCTCACTAGGGTCTTTTGCCATGGCTTTCACTGCTTGGTCCCAAACCAAGAAACCCCAGGAGTGCACTGGGGGCCCTAGTCCACATCCAGGGTCTTATGCCATCCTCTCGGAGAATGGCTCTTGTAGCTGCACTAATTTCAACAATTTCATTAGAGACATGGTCCAAAGACGTACCATCAAGCTGCAGTACATTCATACTGATGAGCATATAATAGATATCTTGACTAAGCCTCCGTCTCTTGGAAAATTTGTGTACTTCCAGGACAAGCTTGGTATGGCAGAAAATGTGTCCCTCACTGAGAGGGAATAACAACATCAAAAGACATTCTCCAATGTGAGGCCTTAAGTGGCCATCATGAAGCTCACCATGGAGATTTGGAGAATCAATCAGTCTTGTGAGGTATTGACAAAAGTCAGAGGGAACGTAAAATCTCTGTGAGTCAAACCAAAAGTCAAGACAAACGAGATGCTATGTAATTCTAATGCAAAAGTTAGAGGGAACGTACAATCTTTGTGAACATAGACAGTCTAGTGCAAAAGTCAGGGGGAACGTACAACCTCTGTGAGCATAGACATACTAGTGCAAAAGTCGGGGAACATACAACCTCTGTGAGCCTAGTCAAGTCTTGTGAACTTTGTGTGTCAAAGCAAAAGTCAAGACAAGTCTTGTGAGCTTGGTGTGTCAAAGCAAAAGTCAAGACAAGGAAATGTGAAAAGTTCTCCTAGGTCTTTATGATGAGCTATGAGTATTCCTTAGGGACTGGCCACCCCTAAGTGAAAAATGACTTTAGCAGTTGACCATGGTTAAGGTTACGAAACTTCTTGTTATATATTGATCCTGTGTGGATGTCAAAAAGTCAATGATTCTGTGCAATGACTAAAAAGAACAGTATTGATGTGAATGCCTGAAGAATACCCTCTTTGCTGAGAGGGAGTGTTAAAATTTAGAGCAACTGCAGAGGATATTCCTCTAGCAGCTCTTCAAGCTGCACCCTTAAGTTGCCCACTTAAAGCTGCCCCCTTGCCAGTTGTCCCTTCCTTAACCACCCTTCTCTAAAGTAAGTCGGCCACCTAACCTAACACCTATCCTAAGCTAAGGTGGCCCTAACCTAAAAGGAGACCCTAACCTAAGACTCCTAACCTAGATCCGTTACTATATAAAGAGAGGGAGGCACCCTCCTCTTCATCAAGTATTCTTTGATATATGAGTTAAGTACTCTCTAGTTTGAAGGAGCAGCTAAGAAATTTCTGAAGGAGAAGTTAGATATTTCTGAAGGAGCAGTTAGCATATTTCTGAAGGAGCAACTAGCATATTCAAAGGCAACAACCAGACTATTTCTGGGCAGCAGCTAGCAGCTGATAATCTTTTCTGTAGCAACCATCTTTTACTCTCTTCTAAGAGATTTTCTGGACAACATCTAAGAGTCATTCTGGGCAGCAACTGAGACACTCTTGTAGCAGCAAATATACTCTGTTCTGAAGGTATTCTGACAACAACTAAAGGCTGTTCTGTACAACAACTAAAGGACCTTTTCTGAGGGTTGAAACTTGAAACACTAAATTCTGTGCAACATCTTTCACTTATTTTGAGGTAGCCTTAAGAGCAATTCAGAGTTAGCCATTAAAGGGCAGATTTGAATCAACTCAGCTACAGTAAAAGCTACAGGTTTGAGGGCATATTTGTAATAGAGGCTTAGTGCTATTGCCTTGTAAGTTCATTGTACTTGTTTGATTGATCAATATATCACATAAGTTTGCTGGGTTTTCTCCCACTTGAGGGTTTTCCAACATAAATATTTGTGTCTCTGTGAATGAGTGATCTTCCTATGATTCTTATGTTTCAGTTTATCATTTAAAGAAGAAAAGAAAACTACTGTTATCTTCTATATCTGTTTATGCTTGAAAATTAACAATTAACTGTATTAATTATTGTGGGTAAAGAATCATAGGTTGAGTCGTGACGGTGAGTAGAAAAATCGTGGCAGTTGACTTGCTTGAATAAGTGAAACCACATGTAGTGGAGTTCAACATAATTATTAGAGTTCGACTTAATTATTGAAGTTATAAAGTTCAAATCATATTAACGGTTTTAGAAAAAAAGAATCAATGTTAAATTAAAAAGGTTACTTTCAAAAAGGGTTTAAAGTCCCCATTAGAGTAAAATTTATTAAAGGGGTTAACTCCAAAGTTAAAAAGGGGGTATAATTAATAAAGTGATTACCCTAGAAGTTAAGTGAAGTGAAGTTTATTTTTATTTTTTTATAAAAAGGGTTATTTTAATTAAGTAGGGAGTTTTAAGCCTTATTATTATTATTAAAAAGATATAAGGAATTCTTATAAAAATAAAAGGTTTATAAAAAGGATTGAAGAGACTTTAAAATTCATTTATATATAGATATATTATTAAAGAAGTTAAAGAATTAAAAAGTAAGGAATGCGTAATTAAAGATTCCCTAAGTTCCAAATAAAGGTTATATAAAAGGGATTATACTTAAATAAAGTATCAAAGAATTATTATCATAAGTTATCGACAAAAGCAAAATGGAGTATAGTAAGGAAAGAGGAAGATTTCCCTATGAAGGTTATCCAATTTCATCTTATGGGTTTTCTACATTAAAGGGGAGTGTTCAAGGAAGAGTTTTTAACATCATTATCAACTTGGACTATAATGAAAATTACATTAATATCTACTTGGCAAATCAATTATTAATTCTAGAACGGAATATAATTGAAAAGAAAGATATATTTCAAATTAAGGAGTTACAAGTAACAATTGATGAATATGAGTATATATTTCAATTCTATGTCACAACCATGTATAAAGAAGAAATCGACATAATTATTGGGTTACCTTGGTTTAAAAATCTAGCTACCTTCACCTTAAACATGGAGAAATTTTTTGTGACATTCTCCTATAAGGAGAAGATGTTAACATTACAAGACACTACATTAGAGCCCATTTCAGTAACATCAGAAGACTTTAACGATATCTCATAAGTAATACTTCAAGAAAATAAAAAAGCAACGCAAAGGATGTAGAAAGAAATTGATGAAGTTATCGCTGAAAAAAATGAAGAAATTTCCTGCTTAAAAGACCACAGTYAAAAACTAATTACAAAGATCAAGAAGTCAAAGGATAGAAAATAATGTGTTCCSAAGTTGCAACAAGAAAATCAGGACCTCAGAAAGAAATTATCGGCAAAGATTAAGAAACCTYGCATTTAAAGAACCTTAATCAAAGATTATTGGAACAAATTAGAATGTTGAAAGAAAAARAATCTCAGAAGGAAGACAAGAGCAAAGTTGACAAATCAGATAAGGAACAAAACTCACGCCTAAGGGTTCATAATCAAAGTTTACTCACACARATTAAGAAGTTAAAGAGTGATAAGAAGTCACTACATAACAAGTTAGAGCAACTTATCAACAAGGAATCATTGGTTGATAAAGAGACAATGACTCAACCTATGGAACTAGAGAAGTCGTCAAATATAAAAATCTCAWYTGTGGATAAAGGAATTAGTACAAACCTAGTCAACCTTACAACTCAAAAGGATGCAAATCCAGTTGATGTAAAGAGGTCTTCACATGTCGAAGTAGAACCAAGCCAGGGGTATGAAGAAGAATCAATTCCAAAAGTTAATCAAGAAAAAGCTACAAGTATACGAAGTAAAGATAGAGTTGCAAGGATGCCTTATAGACATCCAAATCACAAAAGTCGATACTTCAACAAATCAATATATCAACAAAAACAAATGACCAATATAACGAAGAATATTACTTCCACTACAAGTGGTGCTCAAAGTAGAAGCTATCATGGTAGTCGAAATACATAAAGTTTTTTCGAAAAACCCTATAAACACACAGTTCCGCAGAAGATCGAATTAGGGTGGGCAGACTCTTTTGCAATTCGATAGTTCTGCTTAGCGATTAGAAGATCCTACCATCTCAGGTCCTCAACAATCACTAACTCAAGAATGAAGAATCAAGAGACAATATTACAAGCCAGAGCAAGAGATAAGTCTTCCACAAGTATGCTTTGAGGACAAAGCATTTTTAAGGGGAAGACATGTTAAATTTGGCAGCATCGACAATCATTCTCCAATGAGAGGCCATATGGGCCACCCTGAGGCTAGCCAGGGAGATTTGGAGAATCAACCAGTCTTGTGAGGTATTGACAAAAGCCAGGGGGAACGTACAACCTCTATAGGTCAAACTAAAAGTCAGGAGGAATGAGATGCTATGTAAGTCTAATGCAAAAGTCGGGGGGAACGTACAACCTCTGTGAGCATAGACAGTCTAGTGCAAAATTCAGGGGGAATGTACAACCTCTGTGAGCATAGACAGATTAGTGCAAAAGTCGGGGGGAACGTGCAACCTCTGTGAGCTAGTCAAGCCTGGTGAGCCATGAGCAAAAGTCAAGGCATCTAGCAAAAGTTAGGTTGATTATAAAATTCCTATGAGCTAGAAACAAACGATATTCCTAATATTGCAAACGATATAAATGTATTGATCTAGTGTGTTGGCACGTGTAACATTATCCACCATGAAGAGAAATTCGAATTGCCTTGTAAAGAGTCGAGTTGTAATCGAAGTCCCAAGTCTAGTTCTATTTTCGAACTAAAGTGTAATGCTGAGTTGTAACTGAAGTCTCAAGTCTGGTTCTATTTTCGAACTAAAGTGTAATTCTGAGTTGTAACTGAAGTCTCAAGTCTAGTTCTATTTTCGAACTAAAGTGTAATGCTGAGTTTTAACTGAAGTCTCAAGTCTAGTTCTATTTTCGAACTAAAGTGTAATACTGAGTTAAGACAATCATGCTTTCACACCTCTATTTCGAGCCCTCTCCACTTCTCCTCCATTCCTTTATAAGCAGAGGTCTATCCCCTCTCCTCTACACAATTGCTATGCAGGGTAAAGGTGAAGCATTAAAGGCTGCTATGTGAAAATTCCAGGTCCTATCAGCTTGCCTTCTTGGTCTGTCTTTGACCAAGCTAAGGCTCTAAGTTTTCTGCTGTCTTGTTTTAGTTTTTTGCTGTTTTATAACAGCCAACAATCATGTTTATTTTAAGCTGATTGTTATGGTTGTATTCTCAATTTGGGTGCTCTAGCATGTCGTTTCAGCAATAGGAAATTAGTACATGCATCTCAAATAAATACAACACACCTAATACAT
>ML781800.1:152164-195744 GCA_009831015.1 Picea engelmannii
TTGCTGGGGTTTTTCTCCCTGTACAGGGTTTCCCCAGGGTATATGTGTTGTTGATGTGCATGCTTACATATCTACATGATTATTGCTATTCAGTTATGATTCTATATTGTTGAAATGTATTAAGCTGGAATCAAAGTGTTGAAGAATTCGAAGAAATAATCCGCATAAGAAATCAAGCTCAAAATTTAACAAGACAATGTTATGAACATAAATAACATGAATAGACATGCGATAATATAAATAATAATAATAATAAATACTAATCAATATATAATGAAGAGACATGACATCCTAATCAAAAGACGCATCTCTTACTAAAAGGGCACCCTTGCATGGGTATATAAACAACCCTCATTCTCAATTGTAATTATTTCATTTTCATATTCTTATTCAATATATATATTTTACCATCCTAAATGGATTACCTTATTCCATCCTACTTAAATTGGATATTCTTATAATTGTCAAACAAGTTTGTTTGTCACACTCAGAAGATGGACTGTCAAAATCTGTTATTGCTTTCTCATTAATTCTGAACTGAAATCTGCTATAGGAAAAATACAGCTAACTAATTCACTGTTTGCTGTTGAACTGAATGAATAAATCTATACTCCTTCTTTCTCCTTTATAGACTAGGAAGAAGAGTAGGTACAGTGAATCTGGACACGTGCAACACCACCTTAACTGGAGATGATTCCAGGCATGCAAGCATGCACCTTCCTAGAGATCTGCTCCTTTACTTGCATGCATGCACCAAACTGAACTTAGACTTAATCTACAATCAGAAAACTGCTAAATAAACTGGCACTAATATATGCAACTGCATGCACCCTCTTATACTTAACTTAGAAACGACATGAAATCTCTTAGAACTGGAATCTAAGGATAACCTTATCCTATCCTGTCTATAGCTGGTGCATGCTGTGCCCTCAATGATAGAAGGCTAGCTGTAGTGATGCGCCCTCGAGCCTTCTTTAATGCGGCATCCTTATCTTAAAACTACCATACAGCACGGAAATCAACGTGTACAGATCTGCTATGTGTGTGATGATGCTGTAACAGAAAAGCGCCCAGATCAGGCACACGTGAGCACAGTGCTGTAGAAAACTATTTGAGGTACACCCTCTATCATTATATACTATAAGAAAAGGCTGTGGATCTCATTGGCGTTTATTGGAAAATACACACCACAAATATTGGAAAAAAAAATAGAAAATGCAAATCATTGGACAGCCTTGTAGAAGAATAGTATTGGGTATGGAAATATGAAAGTTGTTTGTTTGAATTTTAGTATATTGTGTTGTTTGAATTTGGTTGATTGTTTTGAATGTTCATTGATATATAGGTCATTATGTGAAGACAGCCTTATTTAATATAGATTGGGCTACCTTACAAAAGAAATGAGCACATAGTTTTCCAAAATAGTGAGGCTCCCAACAGTGTATTTAACATATCCATTTGATAAAATGAGTACCTTACCTTGATTACAGGAATTGAATGGAACATTAATATTTCAGTTTGGTGCATCAGAGAAGATGACATCATAGCAGAATTCAGAGAATATTTGAGGCACCAGATTCCTTTGACAGTGGCTTTTAAAGAAGTATTTTTAAGAGCCATTTAGTCTCAAAACTACCTGTGAATTATAACGACCAAGGAAGTTAATTTATTACCAAACACCTTTTTTGCCCTGGGAAAAAAATCTTGTATTCCATTCGAGTTGAAAGAAAAATAGAATTTGTAGATGCTTTGAAACATTACTAGAGAGTCTTGATAGTGTTCATCTCTGATAATAGATAAAAGAAAGGAGCTCTGTCCAGTACAATTCGTAGGGGCTGCATAGCCTGTCTTCCACATGAGAATTTACAAAAATCTGATCTTCAGAAGTTTAACTTCTGTTAGCTGTTCATACATAAAAAATTGCATATTTCTTCTGATACAAAAATCCTACGTTTCTATGACAAATGATATAACTCACAACAATTTTCCTTCTATAAATTCTAGTTGTCATGGAGCAAAAATGTATCATTCAGACCCAACTATGATGAAAGAAAAATACCATAACTGTATTAGTCCTGACTTGAAAAAAATCAAAATATAGGTAATGCTATTGTTTGTAGATTCTATGCATCCACTAGAATATTTTTTGGATCAAGTGGCAAGGCTGACGTGCACATAATCAAGCAACATACTATACATACCATTAAATGTACCGAATACACACTTCAGTTTAAGATTTTTATGTAGGCAGTGGGATTTATAACAAAATGGACAAATTTTTTTTAGGATGAGTTGGGATTTTGTTATAGATAATTTTATGAAAATGATGGAAATTTTTGACTCTAGTTATAAAAAAAATTCATGCTTCTACTCATGTCTATCTTCTGTTCCGAGCTTATTGATCGATCCGGTTGACTGTGCTGTATCATGAATGTATCAGTTTACTGCTATATGAAAGAAAACACACTTGTAATGATTTTGGTCTGTATTTATAACTTAAAATATGCAGATGAATTTGATTCTTCTATAATTCTAGACCTATTGGATTAGTGTAACCCAAAACATGAAAGTTACAAGTCATACAGCTTGACGATCCAAAATTGTCACTGATACGAAAGGAGATCTTAGCTTGCAAATCTTAGCTCCAAGACCATCTCCAAATTTATGTTAATTGGGACTTTTTTCCTTGTTGTCATGATTTGAAATGAAGATAATCTCAAGATCTAATATTTCATAGTTACAAGGTATGTCCTATCCTTCGAGGTTTGGGAATATTAATATGCGTCATCAATTGTCATCATTGGCTTATCAAAGCATCAGATGGCATTGATTATGTAATTTTAGTGAAAGTCTAAAGCATTGAGAGGTGGTATTATTCAGAAAACCAAATATAATATTTGTGGGCTAAGGTATCTATTAACGCTTGTATAATCTGTGTAATAAGAAAAGGACTCACTGTATTTCCTAAAATTTTTCCTTAAAAGTAAACACAGTATTATTTAAGGAAATGACCCCCCCCTATTGGAGTCAGAAACTGTTGTTTTAACATGGCTGTTATATATAGAAACTATTAGCAATGCAGACCGAGTATGATACAAAAAATTGCTTCAAAATAGAGTTATTATAGTACTGTTATTTTAGACATCTTTTCTAAATTATTCTTGAAACTTCATTTTCATTGAGTACAAATGTTTTTAATGTCTTTATGTTTTCAGCTACTTGCAGAGGCAGTAAAGAATGTTTCAGGCGGCCTATTGGCAGAAAATAATGACAAATTAAATGTGGAAGGTAGAGATTCTGTTGGGAATGATAATGATGAAGATAAAACCAATCACGGGGAGGAGAAACCAGAGTGGGCACAAGTGTTGGAACCTGTAAGAAAGCTACCGACAAATGTTGGGACAAGAATCAGAAAATGCGTTTATGAAGCACTTGATAGAAGCCCACCAGACTGGGCAAAAGAGATTCTAGAATGGTCAATTAGCAAAGAAGTTTACAAGGGGAATGCCTCAGGTCCAACAAAGGTGACCCTCAGTATTCACTTTCCTGAAGATAGTCATGAGAATATAATGTGAAATTTGAGACTTGTTATGAGATACATAGGACATTGTTTATATGCAATTTTCTAAGAAATAAAGTAAATTGAATTTTAAACTGTCTTCTCATCTTGCATAGGAGTTTCAACTATTTTTATCATGTCACAGGCTTATTTCTTTTCTTATATATACTTTTTTCAAATTCTCGATTCATTTTATCAAGGCCTAGAACTGTAGGAAAGCCTTTCCTCAGATCTCACACAATTAACCTTCGATATTTTACCTGCTAAATTGGTTTCTTTGAAGTAAATATCTCTGAAACTCATTAGAATGTGTTGCATTCTCATGAATACTCAGAAATCTCATTTTACGTATGTCTTGCGGACAGAACTTTTTGTGGACATTTGTACACTCTAAAATACAACCAAGTGCTTTTTAATTTTTCCTTGTCTATACTCTAGTTTGAACTTGTATCTTTCTTATTAAGGAAACAGGTACAAACTATATTTTATTTTCCTGCTCAATGATTGTGAATTAACTGGATGATATGAATTATTTTCTTTCTTCTTTCCTTTTCTTTTCTTTGGAGTTGGTGATAATCCAGGTCCTAATCTGCCTCCATGGTTATTAGGTTCCAAAGTTCTCCCCATAGCTTAGGAGGTCCACATTGGCTGTGTCTTTGACAAGGACAGGGTCTCGTTGACCCATGGCATGATCCAAATTATCCTTACTTACAAGAAGATGAATGGTAAAAGGGAAATTAGTTCACCTTTGCATGCCTTGCTGAGAGGGTAGGCTTTACTGATGGTAAAACGGACATCAACAAGAAGGCATGTGTGCCAGGTTGAAATTTTGGAAGTGAATGTAGCACAGCAAAGCACATTCTAGTAAATAAGAAAATCTTTGCTTACTTTTTTCTAAATATCTGAAGAGTGAGGATTGTTGAGAGTGAATCTGCCTGAAGTTATGAAGTTGGAATGATGATGAGACAAAAACTAATCACATGTCCACCTGACTTATATAAATAGGAGAAGGGAAATAAGATAAACTTATTAATGTCCATTGAGTGACCATAGTGTTGGTCAATGGGACTCAAAGGTGCAGCTGATGCTAATACATAGTGGGAGTACAAAAGCTACTCCTAAAATTACACTACGAAAAGCAGAGAAATATCTAACTAGCCAATAGAAACACCAGAAATAGTGCAGGTACAAAAACATAGGGATTATCACGAATCTCTTATTCCAACCTGCGGTTTCTTTCCATAAATATGTTAATGTGTTATGTTATCACCTGTAAATTTGTTCCTGCAAAGAATAGAATAGTCCTGATAACTAGTAGGTGCAGAACGAATGTCACCTAGTTCTGTACCTGTCTCACTTCGGGTTCGTGCTTTTCCTACCACAGGAGGGCTTCCCTAAGTAGTTTAAGGTGTCAATTGGTGAATAAATAGGTAAGTATGAATTCAAACCAATAAACAAAACTGCTATTCAGAAATAAGTCAAATACAAAATAGTAAGTAAGCAGGAAGCTAGCACACAAATCAAGAGAATGAATGTATATGCCAAAAGTCCTAAGTGTGTGCCTAAAATGGACAATAACTTCCCGTGCTAAATGATTCGGGACATTAAGCAGAAATCACTTAAAACTGCTAGAAACACACCCAAATTGATGCACAGATATGGATGGGCACACGAACCAATGCAAAATGACAATTAAGACAACCTATATCTGTGTAAATGCTAAAAACAGTATAGCACAGAAAGCTAATCTTGCTGCTTTTAGGCAGGAAACACCAATTAAATGCATATTTAGAAACCTAGATGATATTTTTACGCACTAAAATTGAGAAAATGCTAAATATTCCCCTTGTTTTTGTGCGAAAAACAATGTTCCATCAAGTTTTCGAGACGTGGAGATGCGGGAGTGGGGAAATGCATCCGGGGACATGTGGAAGCACCACTCAAATTCTAGGGAATGTCATAAGGGACGTTGGGGTTTTCAACATAGGGGACTCTGCCCGAAATAATTAAACCTTAAAATTAAAATATATGAAAACTGAAACATAAATCTTTGAAATCTTTTACTTGACAATGTGCCAATAGCACACTTTTTATTTTCTGCGGAAAAAATTGTAGTTTCATTATACATAAAAAAAATTACATTATGCAGATGCCATGAAGCATTTCAAAACATTCCACATCAGGATTCTGTTCTCTCAGTATTCCACATCAGGATTCTGTTCTCTCAGGATTCAGTTTTGTTTATTGATATTACTTGGAACTCTTTTGTAACTTTTGTTGGAATGTAATATTAACTTGGTCAAATATTCTTTATTCCCCGAGTCAATTTTATGGGTGATGTTGGTGTTATGGTGGTTAAGCTTGTCTTTGCGGTTCCTTAGTGGTCATTAAAGTAATATATGGGTCAATTTAGTAGCAGCAGGCTGGATTCTGTATGGAGATGACTCTCAGTAAATAAAACTTCATGCAGGAAAACAAATAATTGTATTTGAGTTCTGTTAGATTTCAAAGCACATATGCACAGGACAGAGCACAATAGGAGAATTCCCCCCTAAAATTCTTTGATTGAGTATTTCTTAATAACTTGAGTTACAGTGCATTTTGTTTTTATATTTGGATGCTGAAGCAAAGGATAAACGATCTGTATTATATACATATAACCAAAATTTGTTTTTCATCTTAAAATTGTGCTTATCCTTTCTTCTTCGCTTCTGTGGAGGACAATGAAACACTGGCTGCTTCTTACTAACCCAAAACTTACCCCCAAATCCATATTGAATTGGCAACTGGTGGTGTATTTCCTTTCGTCTATGTTACCTTCCCAAAATGAATCTGTGCACCCAACTGATTGTGGGTGCTTTGTAGCTAAAGTAATATGCTTATTCATTCTTTCTGTTCTTTGTGATTATAACACTTTTAACTTTTCTAGGCCTATTACATAAATCTATTTTAGATTACTTTTCATCCAAGGCAGGTTTGTGTTGACTTCTGGCTGTATTCATTTCAATAAAAACATTCTTGAATTGAAAATGCAATTTTGACTCTCTTTTTTGGTGTTGCAACTTAGTATTTCTAATATCCACTGAAATGAATGTCACAGGGTTCACCAAATTTGAACCTTGAGGTTTGAAATTCGGTGACCTAAAAAATGTTCAGGTTCGTTTCAGGTTTGGTTCAAGTTCTGTTCATGTTCACTTTTATGTCTGCCTCATTTCATTGTATACCTGCTACCTTACATGGCTTGCCGTATTTTACTTTTGGAGTTCGAATTTCTTCGAATTTTAAAGTCTCATTTAAATTCAAATTTAATTTGCTGTTCTTCATATCAAATTTCATTTGTAAAATTTGCAAGGTAAATGCTCTGTTACCTTACCTGAAGAGGAAGCCAACGTAACTACTGAGTGAAATACGGTCGTTGAGCATGCAGATGAAGGGTTTCTATAATTTTGCTTCTGTAATAAAGACACTCTGGAGTCTGTAATGAAGACCCATGTGCAAGCATCTGGCGTATGTTGTATGAGGGCCATCGTGCCTCCAAGAGACAACAAATGAAGATAAAATGTGTGCTAAGAGACCTTTGACGAAGGGTCTGCATGGGCGTAGAGAGGATTCACTCTTGGCCTGGGCATTGTTGCTTTTTAATTTGATCGTCAACGATCCTAGCAGCCCTGCAGGATGTATCTATAGCCCCACTGATATTGCCATGGAGAGATTTGTCGTATTTGACATCCCAGGCTAAATACCTGCTGCGGAGAGGTGGACTCTCTGGACAATGAAAACAAACAGCTCCATGAAGAGGTATTAGAGCCAAACAACTGTTTTTCGAAATAAAAAACCAGGAAAATGCACACCTGCAAAATCCACCAACAGATTGCCCCAATTTCCAATAAAAAATAAGAACTTTGCAAGATGAACTGAAATGACAACAGGCCCTCCTTAAACAAGAGACAAAAACACAACAAAAACCTCTGAACTCTTGGGTTGAAGTAGTCCGAAAAAGAGAACAACCTCCCTAGCTAGTAGAGGTGGAGGGGGTGATACAAGCAAAACTCAACGAGGAACGTCTTTTTCGTACTCGAGAACTTAACCTCAGAGGACATGGGTCCCCTCCTTCTGAAGCCTCATCAGACCCATTACAGATAGGCACTTGCTTCCTTCACAACACCTTGGACATGAAGGACATCACTTTGGAGTGTGCATGGATGGGGCTCAACTCCACACTTCTCCTTCATTTCCAATCTCTAGAGGGCTGTCTTAGAGCCCTCCGGGCTAAAGGACAATTGATTTCGCTCCGAACCATGCATAAGATTTTCCTTGATGCAGACCTCACCAAGACCCAGTAGGAAAAACTCAAACATTCTAGGGATCTAATCACAACAACACAGAAAGAGGGAAAGTGGGCAGTCATTCGTGACCTTAGAGCCATCATTCGGGACTTAGCCCCTTCGGGATACTCTCGCCCCTAGTCCAAATGACGTTCTCACCCAGATGGGGGACATGTTCGGTGGAGCTTGCCCACCATCTCCATTGGTTGATGGAATTGTAATGGTTCATTTTGGTCTTCACTGGGCACACTTCATTATGCGATTGGGTCCTGCAACCTCCTTTTCCTCACAAAGACTCACACGTGTCCCATGCAGACACCACCTTAGATTCATGTGTACCACTGGGTATGGTCTTGCTGACATGAGACAAGGCTTGACAATGTTAGAGGTTTCGGGGCTATCGCCTGTCTCATACGGGACTCTCTCTAGAGTTGGGTTACTTTGGAGACATCAGATGAGCATGCCAGGTTTTTGTGGGTCTGGGTTCATCAGTATAGCACCATACTTCGGGACAGGTACATTGCAATTTTCTATTTCCCCTTAGCCTCTATCATAGTGAGTCCAATGGAGACCCTTTCCTTGATCTTTACACAAACATCTCTCACTATTCCTTTCATAGTGAGGCAACTTCAACGCTTGTACCAGAGACGTACATGTACCCCTTCATGATAGAGTTGAGGATGCACTCTGCCCCTAGGAGATAGAGCTGGGATTTGTAGTCCTTCATAGGAACTCAGAAGATAGGTTTGGGCCCCTTATAGTTTATGGGAGACACCTTTTACAACTATGTGAATCCTATGATTTATTGATCCTAAACGGGCTCCTGTGTTTTCCGGGATCAAGGGATTTCACTTGCTTCCCCCACAATGCGGGGCCAGTGTGGTCAACTATGTCCTGGCTAATCAAGATTTCCTCCCTCACATCCAACACTTCTCTATATCCCCCCTCCCTATCGCTGACCATACCCTCCTCACTTTCTCCCTCTCTACATCACCTTCCCCTCCATCCCCCAACCTCCTAACTTCCCCCCCTGCACCACCTTCCTTTTCGATAGAGTTTATGCCGACTCCTACACCACCCGCCTTAAGAAGTGGCTCCCCCACATTTCCCACTTTAGATCATTGGACATGACCACAACCAAATATGAGACACTCTCCAAGGTTCTCGATGCAACAACCCTNGCCGACTCCTACACCACCCGCCTTAAGAAGTGGCTCCCCCCACATTTCCCACTTTAGATCATTGGACATGACCACAACCAAATATGAGACACTCTCCAAGGTTCTCGATGCAACAACCCTTGATTCCTATCCCCACTCTACTTGTCAGCACACCCATAAGCCCACCCTCGGCTCTTGCCCCATGAATCGTTGGTTCGACGACGAATGCAAAATCCTCCACAAACAACTCTGTTTCACCCTCACACTTGACCCCTCCTCCCCTGGTCTCCGTAAAACCTACTGTCAATGCCTTCATCGTAAAAAGGGAACGTTCCTCTCCTAGAGAAGGCGTGAACTTTGCGCAACCCTTTGCCACTCCTCGAAAGCCTTCTGGTGTACCCTTTTTACTAGACATCAAGCCATCTCACCCGACCTAGACCCCTAAGCCATGTTCTTCCACACAACCTCCCTTTATGAAATTCCCGAGCAACCTCCCACCCACATATGTTCCCCTCCCTCTTCTTGCCCTTTTTAGTCGGAGAGAGACATTAGGAGAGTAGCCAGAGCTATGAGCACCGATAGAGCTGTAGATGAAGAAGGCCTCCAGGCCGAATTCCTTATCCATGGAATTCGTTCCCTAGACTCACATATTGTTGATTTATTTAACCATGTTGTATGTTCAAGTTTCCCCCACTCCTGGACAAGACACATCATCCACCCTATTCACAAATCAGGGAATAGTTTTGATCTGAACAATTACGGGACTATCATTGTGGGATATACATTCACCAAACTTGATGCTAGGGCTCTGCATCGACTCTTTGATGATTTGGAGAGTTGCCATCTCAGAGCTATAGGACAGGTCGGTTTTTGCCCGAATTACGAAATGACCAACCACATTTTCACACTCAGAGCCATTATTAAGGAGGCTCGTCATTGCTCTTCGAGGGTTTATTGCTGTTTTGTAGACTTTCGAAAAGCGTTTGACACAGTGTGCCACGAGAGGATTTATTCCAGAGACCCTCCTAACAACCGTCATGATGTTGTATGAGTCAATTTTGGGACGTCTCAGGTTGGCTCATGACCTTTCCAATTTCATTCAGAGTACCATTGGGGTAAAACATGGATGCCCCCTCTCATCGACGCTTTTCATAATCTACATTGATGAGCTAGAGTCTTTCCTTCATGACCATAATCAGGATGGCGATGGATGTCTCCTTCATCGGGTGCTAATCTACTTGCTCCTTTTCGCGGACGCCTTTATATTGTTGGCATCTACTCCTGAGGGTCGACAGAGGCAAATTGATGCCCTAGTCAGTTTTTGTGACCTCCGACAGTTGACGATCAACTTGGGTAAAACGAAGGTCATGATATTCAATGCATCAAATCACACTCTCACAGACTTACATTTCTACTTCAGGGGGGAGGAGATTGAGATCAACACAACTTATACCTACCTGGGGGTCCAGTTCACGAGGCCTCGTTTTGGTATGTAGCAATCCCTCTAGCCTCGACTTAGCAAGGGATATGGGTCCCTAGCCCTCATCGTGAGACAATGTTTCCAAGGCCAGTTTCAGGGCATCTCGTCCAAACGCTACCTCATAGAGGTGATTATCAGACCCACAACACTCTATGGCTCGGAGATCTAGGGACTGAGTTTGATACAGACAGATTGGGCTTCGTTGGAGAGAGTTCAGACCTTGCTTCTCAGGTGCATCATCAGATGCAAACGTACAGTTCTACATCCTATTATACAGGCAGAGTTCCGTGTCCACCCATTCTGCCTCGAGGTTATATTTCGCTTGATGTCCTTCATTCATAGAGTTAGATCTTTTAGGCACTTTGCTGGAAAGAGAGAGCGGTATCCCTACCTTGCACTTTGCTCCTCAGAGGCCCTCGCCTTAGATCACTCCACAGGCCGCGCACGAGGTTGGTTTTCAGAGGCATCCCGACTTTTCCAGTCGATGACCATCTCCCAGAGCGCCTCCCCCCCTTCATTTACTCCTTAGATGTGCCAACCCATCTCTTGTTAACTAGACAGATTGTGAACCGAGACATCAGAGAGGACATATACAGATTATATATTCAGGTTACCTAGACCTCACCCCCGATAAGCCTGGGCTCTAAGATGTCATTCTACTTAGAGCACTTCTTGGATCTACGGGATGGTATCATTGTCTGACCCCCATACACGTATAGATATTGGTTGCATTCACTCAGGATTCCTTTGGGAGAACTCCGGCTCGGCTCTCATTGACTCTGAGTGGAGATTGATCACCATATCCCATGCTCTGATCGAATCTGCCAGAAGTGTCACCTACAAGAGCCAGAGACAGAGAGTCACCTCATTTTCTGGTGCCCCATATACTATGAGATCAGGGGACGTTACTACTGCCTCCACAGGAACTCGGGGGATTCCCTCTCTGCTTTCTTTCGATATCAGGATCAGAGGTGCCTAGCTCTTTTCATTAGGGAGATTCTCAGTCATAGATCCCAACTCTTGCATGCCGCCCCCCACCCGTGACAGACTAGGAGGATCACTTCATACTTCCATGCCCTTCCACCAGTTCAGAACAACAAACAAAATTCCGAGTTCTAGAGTACCTAAGACTGTAGAGTGGTGAGACCTTGAGCCCATTCTCCCCCCTGGGAGATCGACTAATATGTTTGAGACTGGTTCGGAGGTGCAGGACCATACACCCGACCATGCATCCTCATAGTGACAGAGGGTTCAACTCTAGATGGATTCAGAGTAGGGCACCTCTTGCTCTTCACACCACTCCCCAGCCCCAACAGAGCAGTCAAAGTTATATTTAGAGTTTTTTTCCTTTGACCTTGGATGGTAGGAGAACTGAGCTTCCTCTCTCCTACATCTCCCTAGGGTCATACAGTTGGATCCCCCTATGGTACTCGAGGACTCCGACAGTGAGCCAGCGCGACCCTCGTCGCCCCCCTCGCCATCGGTCATCATATCCAAGAGACATTGACCTCACTGGCTTCACCTTCAGATATTTCTCTCTTCGCTAGTATTGGGCTGTCCAACTACCATGAACACTCACTTTGTATCACTGCACTTATGATACTGCTATATATACGTTTTCCTTGGTTTTAACTAGACCTAGGGCTTAACCTTGTCGGTTATTTCACTACTTTAGGTTTCTTTCTTTATGTTACTCTCAACATTATCTAGGAGATGCGTTTGCATTTCCACATTATACGCATACTTGTTGTAATCTTCAGTCCCATTGACCTACTTTTGTGGTCATTTGTTGGACATTAATAAAATAAAATTATCTTATCTTATCTTATTAAGATAGTTTTAAAATTTACGTTATAGAAATATTGTATTTTATATATATATATATTAAAAACATAATATATTGATTATATATTCAATTTAGTTATTTTTTTTTGTATGACTGGCGGAATCGGCAACTGGGCCGGTCTCGTAGTCGCGTGACACGGGGTCGATTTTGACCACTACCACGATAACCTCCAGGTGCCATACGTATGCCCCTTCCGTAGGTACGGGTAAATCAAGGGGATTTGAACTCGGAACCTCATCGAACACAACACTTGCCAATTGAGTTGCCCCTCGGGGGCTAGTGAAATTTTATGTTTAAGTTAATGATGTTTTTTAATATATATATATATAAACAAATTTAATGGCCAACTTCATTTGTATATATATATATATATAAACAAATTTAATGGCCAACTTCATTTGTATTATGTACATTGAAAACTTAATATATTGATATTATATTATACTATATATTGAATTAAATTAAATTATATATATATATAAACGAATTTAATGGCGAATTTCATTGAGACATTTGAATTTTATCCAAATTTCATTGTCCTCAAATTTGAACTCAACCTCGAACCATGTGACTTTGCTCATCATGATTCTTATATTGATGTTGATTTCTAATTATTTTATGCTATTCATGATTCTTATATTGATATTGATTTCTCATCCGAACCTTATCAGAAAATTTGAATTCGAATAGAACCTAATCGTTGCCGAACCTGAACTTGAACCCGAACCATGTGACATAGACTGAATTCATCCAAGTAGGGAAAGTCTAACCCGGCAAAGAGGAGGGGTGTTTAACTAGAAACTACATTTATATGAATGGCATGATTTCTCAAGATATCACTCATGCTTCTTTGTCTAGATTCTGATTGAAATTCTCAGCATTTCTCCTTGGTGTCCTAGAGTTCTCATGGAAATGAATATCAGTATGGGCAAGGCCAACAGGACCCAATGATATTGTCCTATATGTTAGTGGGGTTTTTCCAATTTTTATTAAGTGCCTTCTCTTACTTGCTACAAAACTGTCAGATGGACACAATATTCTAGCAACATTATGTACTTGAGCATGACACGTGTCTGGTAGATATGGTGGTCAACTGTTCTGCTTGTGGTTACATCTTATTATTGTTCCCTTATTTCAGTGTTGGATTCAAAGTATGAATTTAAATCTGTTCTTATAGTATGTTGGCTCAAGGCTATTATCTGTGAATTGGGTATTTTCAAACACAAAGCAGGCCTGAGCATGGACCAATTAT
Source organism: Picea engelmannii (assembly GCA_009831015.1). Taxonomy (NCBI): domain Eukaryota; kingdom Viridiplantae; phylum Streptophyta; class Pinopsida; order Pinales; family Pinaceae; genus Picea; species Picea engelmannii. Next base: position 165,787 of record ML781800.1, read on the forward strand.
TTTTGTGGTCTAAAATATTGTAATGCAAATGTGACTCAGATAGGAGAACGATATTATGTTTGTTTAATTATTGTTCGATTATTACAGTGTTGTATTCAAAATATGAATTGTAATCTGTTCTGATAGAATGTTGGCTCAAGGTTGTCTATCAGTTCAAATAAAAAGCAAGCCCGTGTGAGGACCAATTATTTTTGAGCTTTAAAATATTGTGATGTAGTTCTGACTACAGGATATTGATCTTGTGTTTGTTTGATATATAGAACTATCAATTATCTCTTTTCTTTATCATGCCAGATCTATCTCTGCCTATCATAAAATACACAACTGCTACTACTGCTGCATCTGAACTTCTTGCCCAAGCTGAAATATAAAATGATATTTCAGCAGTCTAGGCAGCTTCCTACTCCCATCATTTTCAAATAGATTCAAATCTACTTTTACCAGCTAGATTATACGGTATACCTAAGAAGGGGATAGTTGATTCTTGGGAAGCTTGCTTTGATTCTATTACCTCTTTTTATTTACCTTACGTTCTGCTTCTTGCTTTATTTAGGAGCCGGTTTTGCGTTCCCACTTTGTTTGCGTTCCCACTTTGTATCAATATCTTTGTGCTCAGCAGTCCCATTCACCTACTTTTGTGGTCATTTGTTGGACATTGATAAAATTATCTTATCTTATTTATCATATCTATTAAGTGTCAAGTATCTACCACCTATCAATAGGTGGGACACCATTTACACATATTTTGGTGCGTGACCATGCAGCCCAACTTAATGGCCATAGTGGCACAGCTGGTTATCAATGGCTGCCTTGTTGGAGCATGCAGGCCACCTTTTCGAGGAATTGAACCCTGGTGGGTGCTATAACACTCCTACGCTTTCACCGATCCGGTTGTCCTTTTGTCTCTTAGATGTGCACTAATTACTATGACATTTTACTCTAACCTGTATCATCATAGACTGTCTTATTATGCTGTATATTGACATGTAAAAATGTTGACAGAAATTTCCACTATTTTCAATACACATGAAACAGATTGCTGAGACACAAGTTTTCTGTATTATTTGAAGTAACTTCCCATCAAGGTCTATTCCACAATTGTTAATATTGTATTTGAATAGTCTTGTCATACGTAATTCGTAGTGGCATGGTTTTCTGACAAGTCATTGTCTTGCCTTCAGTGCTTGACATGATTTTTTCTTTCCCTACAGAATAAAGTAAAGACTGTTGAAAGTAGTTATGAACTATTTTATTAATTTTGCAAACAATTTTTTTGATATACTCCAATAATCAGTTTAAGTTAGACAAAGATCAAATTGGTTAATTCTAAAATCTAAAAAAGTTTCTCAGAGGTTTCCAGTGAAATGGTTTCGTACTCTATGGTGATAAAATTTTGGGGATGGCAGCAGTAATAACCAAGATCACAAGAAGAATAACCATGCACAGAGACACAAGTACAGTAGAAAATGCTAAGCCAAAATGATTATAATAGATTTTGATATATTATTACAATAATGAGAGTTCCATATATATAGAATATATGGTGACCATCCATGAAAGGATGCATCCCTTGGATAATAAATAACTACTTATTTATTATATATATTTATACCATGTATTATAAATATAATGTCATTTATTTTATCTGGAAGATGTTTTCCCGATGTTGTCCAAACATCAACACTCCCTCTCAACGAGGGAGACATTCTCAATCAGGGTCGTTCACCACAGGTACACCCCTGTGAGTGAATGTCAGCCTGATGCTAACTGACAAGTGGAAAGCACCTCAAGCTCCTCGAGTCCATATTATTCCTTGTCATGATAAAGGAAGGACTATGCTTGGGCCCATTTACCACAAGTACACTTTTGTGATAAATGCATCCTATCTCCCTTGGTCTACAACCCAATCTAGGAGAAGGTCCGCCCGATGCTTACTTGGGACATTGTAGCAAAAACTTTGTCACACATGGCACTCCCATGTGGATTTCTAGAGGCTACCCCCTCTAGAAACACTAGGGTCAACTCCTCATAGTGTGTGACATTAAGGTCAACTCCTTGACATGTCTTTATGTGCTCTCCACAAGGGACGTTGGGATATAAGCCCAAACCCACTTATCCCTTCTCAGATAAGTGTCCTCACAGATCAACTCAACTCAGTCACAAAAGAGTACGATCTAGAGAATGTTTGTCACACTTGGCACTGCCATGTGGACTTCTAGAGGCTACTCCCTCTAGAAACACTAGGGTCAACTCCCCATAGTGTGTGACGTCAAGGTAAACTCCTTGACATGTCCTCATGTGTTCTCCACAAGGGACGTTGGGCTATAACCCCAAACCCACTTATCCCTTCTCGAATAAGTGTCCTCACAAATCAACTCAACCTAGTCACAGAGGAGTATGATCCTGAGAATGTCTTAGGAAGTTGCAAACATAAACACTCCCTCTCAGTGAGGGAGGCATTTTGTGCCATGCCAAGTCTGTCACGGAAGTACTCGAACTTCGTCCTGGTAAGGGGTTTGATAAGAACATCAACAACCTGCTCATCTGTAGGAAGGTACTGCACCAGTACTGCCTTCCTCTGCATCATGTCTCGGATGTAATGGTACTTGATTTCATTGTGGTTCGATTTGTCATGAAACACTGGATTCTTTGAGAGCTTCACACAACTCTGGTTATCACAATGAATAACGACGGAATCCAGCACATGTCCAAATAAATCTACAAGGAGCTTGCAAAGCCACACTTAATGCAATGTACTCTGCTTCTGCGGTGCTTAAGGCCACGAAAGTCTGTTTTCTGCTACACCAGGAAACCATGGCATATCCCAAAGTGAAGCAACACCTGAAGGTGCTCTTCTTGTCCACAATGTTCCTTGCCCAATCAGAGTCAGTATATCCCTGCAATCTCATGTCCATACTGGAAGTATATCTCAGACCATGTCCAACTGTGCCTCGCAGGTATCTCAACACATGCTTCACAACAATCCAGTGTGTTTGTCTCGATTGACTCATAAACTTGCTAAGTGCACTCACTGCATAGCAAATATCTGGTTTGGTGTTAACCAGATACATAAATGATCCAATCAACTGTTTGTACAGGGTCGGATCAATCTCGTCGGAAGTGGAAGAAGACACACTTAGTTTATTCAGATTCGTCACAGTTCAACATCCCAAACTTTTTCAATATCTCAACTGTGTACTTCACCTGACTCGGGAAGATCTCATCAGTTCTCTACCACACCTCTAGTCCCAAGAAGTAGTGCATCATACCAAGGTCCTTCATCTCAAACTCAGAAGCCAATGCATACTTGTATTCAACAATAAGGCTCTTTGTGCCGGTGAGGAATAAATCATCAACGTAGAGGACCAAAATTAGGGACTCACCATTAACAGTCTTGTAGTACAGGTTGGGATCAAGAACACTTTTGTTGAAGCCCAGACTCATTAGGTGTCCATCAATCCTCACATACCAAGCTCGAGGTGCCTGCTTGAGTCCATACAAGGCCTTCTTCAACCTGCACACATGAGACTCCTCATGTATCACGAAACCATTTGGCTGCTCAATGTATACTTCTTCCTCAATCTCTCCATTGAGAAAGGTTGTCTTCACATCCATTTGATGTAGTCTCCAATTGATGGATGCTGCAAGGGCAATAATCGTCCGGATAGAAGTGTATCGAGCAACAGGAGAAAATGTCTCCTCATAATCTATTCTCTCCACTTGGGAGAATCCTCTAGCAACAAATCTTGCTTTGTGTTTCTCGATGCTCCCGTCAGTTGTGTGTTTGATCTTATCGATCCACTTGGAAGTCAGTACAGACTTCCCCTTAGGTCTTGGAAAAATATGCCACACATCATTCTTCATGATGGACTGATACTCCTCCATCATGGCATCTCTCCATACTGGTTGACTAGATGCCTTTTCATAACAGGAAGGCTCAAAAGCAATGATGTGGCTCATAGCCGTGGCATAGCACGAATATCTCTCAGGTCTCTTGCTCTCTCGGAAGGTACTACAAGGAGCTGCATGTCCTTCTGCCTCCTGTAGAGTTTGACAAGCCCATGTAGGTCTCTTCCGACCTACTACAATATCTCTGGGAACATCAACTGGAGCTACAGGATCAACGGGATCAATAGGCTCAACTATCTCCCTCTGAATTACTGAAGGGTGAGGGGGCGAAGGCACCATCTCTTCTTGTCTCTCACTATCAATCTCCATGTGAGATCCTATGGATCTCCTGAAGGCTACCTCCTCCTCAAAGGTAACATCTCTTCTCACCTCAATCTATCTCTGACTAGGCATGTAGATCCGACATGCCTTCGAAGATTCACTGTACCCCACAAATGTACCCTTTCTACCTGAAGGGTCTAGCTCGATCATTTTCTCCTTGGGTACATGAATGTATACATGACACCCAAATATCCAGAAGTGTCCAACCTCAGGCTTCACTCCTGTGAAGGCTTCCTCGAGAGTCATGTTCCTGAAAGTCTTATCAGGACTTCTGTTCTAAACATACACTGCAGTCATGGATGCTTTTGCCTACATAAACATAGGTAAATGATGATCATGAATCATCGCCTTGACTACCTCAACAATAGATCTATTCTTCCTCTTTGCGACCACATTTTGTTGAGGGTTGTAAGGAACGATGTACTTCCTCTTGATCCCTGTCTTAATGCAGAAGTCACTGAAATCCTGGGAGGTGTATTCTTCTCCATTATCTGATCTCATCACTTTGATCGTCTTTCTCGTCAAGTTTTTGACCTGTGCTCTGTACTCCTGAAATCTGGCAAGGACTCCATCCTTAGTCTTCAAGAAGTAAATCCAAGTCTTCCGAGAGTGGTCATCAGTGAAGATCACATTGTATAGGTATCCACTCAAGGAAGCAACTGTCATGGGTCCACATAAATCCATATGAACCATGTCTAATATCCCCTTGGATCTGCTGTGACTTCTCGGAAAGGATCCCTTGGCATTCTTTCCAAGAGCACAACCTCTACAAATGCCATCGTGTTCAACATGGATCTTTGGAAGGCCTGTCACCATCTTCCCCAAAGCGGGAAGAGCTCTATAATGTAATTGAGCAAGTCTCCTATCCCATAGTTCGCTCAAACTGATAGAATCATGTATCAAGGCCTGAACTGGTCGGACAATCAATCTGTACAATCTGTCATCTCGAATAACAATCACCTGAGCATAATCCATACTAGAGTTCTTGTTCCATGCAAGAACATCTCCATCAAAGAAGGCAACCTTGTTGCCTTTGTTTTGTAAGGCTGAAATAGAGACAAGGTTCCTTTTCATCCCAGGTACAAATAATACATCACTCAAATGGAGTGGGGTGCCAGAATCCAATTATAAGGAAGTGGGTCCAACTCCCTTCACAGTATATCTGGCATCGTCACCAAGTACAACATGCAAACGAGATTCTTTCTCTACTAGATTTGTAAGGTTCTCTCTGTATCCAGTCATATGTCTTGAAGCACCACTATCAATTGACCAAATATCATTACTAGTAGGACCATACTTGAGAGGGGCTGAAATGAAGAAGAACTCTTCATCGTCCATGCTTGCATCCCTGGACTTCCTCTGAGGTGGTTCTGAATCAACATTAGCAATGGAAGCATGCTGCTTTCCTTTCTTCAATGTAGGACAATTTTTCACATAGTGGCCATACTTGTCACATCTGAAGCACTGAATCTTTGACATGTCCTTTTTGTGTTCTGAAGCTGGTGCCGACTTCCTTCCTTTAAATGTTTTGCCGAAACCTCTTCTTTTTCCTTTGCTTTTCCTTGCATGAGTAGCAAGGGCTTGATTTTCATCATGATGGGAACATTGCACACCTCTAGCTGCAAGTCTAGTCTCCTCCTGAGCACAGTCTGCCCATAAACGATCAAACTTGGGCAATTTGGATCGCCCACTGATACTTTGAATGAATGGCTCCCAATGGCTTGGAAGACCATTAAGGGTAATCATGACAAGTTCTCTGTCAAAGATGATTTCACCAATAGCACCCAACTTATCTCTGATCTCTGAAATCTTCATGAAGAAAGTGGCAACTGTATCTGACTTTGTCATCTTGAGATTCTGAAGCTAGTGTCTCAAGGCAAGTGCTCTGTTGGTGTTGTTGCTCTCAAACAACTTCTTCAAGGGGTCGTACATCTGTTTAGTTGTCTTCAAGTTGGAGATGTGAGGGATTAAATGGTCTCTCACACAATAGATGATGATCTTTCTGGCTTTTGCATCATTCTTTCTCCATTGAGACTTTTCTGCATCATCAGCTGATTCTGGTACAACTTCTTCAACGTATTTCATTAGGTCACTCTCTTCTAGAGTGATGAGCAATCTAGATTTCCAAGAACTGAAGTTGGCTGTTCCATCAAGCCTATCTTCCACCAAAATACGGTTCACCATGGTTGCTGGAAGAGTGCAGAAATCTTAACCTGAGTTGCAGTTGCAGCAAAACAGTGAATTGCAGGAAAGGTACAGCGAGCTGCTGTAGAAGGTCAACGCCTGTGCAATAGTCTTCTTTCAAGAACGCTGCGCTGATACCATGTTGGGATTTAACGTTGTTCAATTACATTCAGTTTCTTTACAAATTTACATGAACTGAAGCATAAAGCATGAACAGTAGCAGCAGTAATAACCAAGATCACAAGAAGAATAACCATGCACAGAGACACAAGTACAGTAGAAAATGCTAAGACAAAATGATTATAATAGATTGATATATTATTACAATGATGAGAGTTTCATATATAGAGAACATATATATGGCGACCATCCATGAAAGGATGCGTCCCTTGGATAATAAATAACTACTTATTTATTATATATATTTATCCCTTGTATAATAAATATCATGTCATATATATATATATATATATATATATATTTGGAAGAATGTCTTCCCGATGTTGTCCAAACATCAACAACATGGAGCAGCCTTGCCTTTCCGGTTGAACTGTGGAGAGCTAGGATAAATCCTAACTTTCTACATCTAAATGCTTCGATCAATGTTACCCCCTGTAAACAAATTTCATCTACTTCATAGCTTGGTAGATACATTGGCTATCTATATGCATATTTTAATGAATTCAATATTTTTCAATATCTGTTCAATTTTTATCAGTACTATTAGTGCATCTTAAACAGATTCTTGTGCATGCCCATTTTTTGGGAATATGTTAGAAAAGCCATTTCCTATTGCAAAGAGATCAAGTAACAGATCTCTAATAGTTGGATTTTTAATATAGTTAATGTTATAGCTAATGCGGATGGTTACAGTTTACATTTTTGTTTCATTCAATCTCTCTCTCACCCTTCCCCTGCTAAAAAATGTGGGAGATGTTCTGAAAGCAGGAAATTGTGTTGCTTGCTTTGAGTGCAGAAAGCTGTTCTATCCATCTTAGCAAAATTCTCTACTGAAGAACCAGAACAAAGGCCTCGCAAAGTGAAAAAAGTGAGGAGCATAGCTCCAAAACCTGAGATTGTTATGAAACAGTGTCGAGTTGTTCTACGACATGCTGTTGCTGCAGATGAATCAAAGGTATTCTGCAATTTGTTGGGAGTAGCACTTAAAAATCCAAATGATAATAATGAGGAAGGAATACTTGGCTCTCCTGCTATGGTTTCTCGTCCTTTGGATTTTCGAAATATTGATTTGAGATTAGCTGCTGGAGCTTATGGGGTGTCACATGAAGCTTTTTTGTCAGATGTGAGGCAGGTATAGTCTTCTTAATTATCCATCTCATCTTACATTGTAGTTGCCATGATAAGAGATATTACAAGTATGCATCATTTGTCATTCTTTTTGCAAAACGCTTAATGAAGCATGGTTACATTGATATCTATATAGCTGCTTTGAGATTTTTTTCTGATTATTACCTTTTTTTCTATTTCGTTTAGACATTGTCCCTATTAATTTGTCTTGTGTTTACCATTGTGGGTTCACCCCCTATTCTCTCATTTCTGTTATTACTTGTTGTAATTTTAAGTCCCCATTGACCTACTTTTGTTACTAGTGGACATTATTATAATTTCATTTTCATTTTATTTCCTATTATATTGTAGTACTAAACAACAAATAGTACATCATCTTGCCAAGCTGTGGTTATACAGACTACCCCTACCTTCATTGGCTAGTAGAGCCGGACTATACGCCTTGGACCCAATCTCAAGAGTGTGTACATACTTTCTGAAAATGCCTATTCTGGATGCAAGCTGGATAGCCAATGCTGATCTACAAGCTACTCTTTCTGCTAACTCTGATCCAAAAGTTGTGGTCTAACCCAAATGTAACCCAAAGTTGGCATCTCACAAAGAGTCTCTCTCTTGGCATCTCACCAAGAGTATCTGGATCTTAGCATCTCACCAAGATCCTCAACTTGGCCTCTCACCAAGTGACTTCCACCTGAAGTGGAACCTGAAGCTGATCTGCTCGTCTCCATAGCCAAGTGAGGCTCAAGCCTCTGTGGTTACCTGCTCCTCCTCCTCATCAATCTCTGATGCTCTGAAGCCCCTGCACCAACCCTCTATCTCGACAACTCTGAAACTGAAGCTGTCCCAGGTGGACCAGTCACCCCTGAAGTTGGTGTCCTTGAAAATTGAGTCTGAGCTCCCTCTGAATCAATACTTTGAGTCAATAGGTCCTCCTCAACTCTGTCTCCCCACCTGCCACTGGATGGTGTATATACTGATGAACAACAATTGACGAATGCACACTCTCTCGCAATTTGAGCATCGAACTCCTCCTCCTTTGCTATCGCTGCAGTACCATCCCGCTGCTTCTTCTTCTTCTTCTTAGGACACTGAAAACAGATCTGCAATCTTCCAAGTGTAACTCCTCTCTGCTAGGTGTGTGCCCTCCTCCTATAGTGCGTCCTCCTCCAAGCAAGTATGATCACCACAAAATAATGAGAGCCAAAGCCTCCTAGAGCCCTCCATGGAAGGAGGCGCCCTTGCTTCCCTCTCTCAATGCCTCCATTCCTATTCTCTTGCCCTTCATCAAACTCTCTTGATGAACATACAAGTGAATGGGCCTCCAAATGCCCTATGCACCCTTTTGGAATCATAAGGAAACCTAAAAAGTGGACGGCTAGGATCGTCCCAAGCCATCCTTAATCAATGGTTGAGATCTCTCAAAAAGAATCTCAACTCAAAACCCACTTTGGGTTAAGTTTCCATAGTTCACTTTATGTCCTCCAATTCATCCACAAATTGAATTAATAGTCACTTTTGCCTCAAGTGACGAATTTCACCCTTTTGACTTAGGAAAATGTCAAAGTGAAATTAGACATAAAGTATAAGGCACAATAGGTCAAATATTTCCCTCTTGTGGTTAGAGACCCACAACCACAAGGGGACCACTTTCCAAGGTACCCAAATCTCAACACATGTAGCCTTTGATTATAATTGGAAGTTTCTCAAAGCTCAACCACTTGCGTCTTTGCCCCATTAGTCCCCTAGGAGTGAAAACCTTTCTTGTGTAATCTCTTTCTTGTGGAAAATGGAGTTAAACTGATCTGTCCTCTAGGGAAAGGTCCATATCCGACTGGTTGCTAAATCCCATTTGCTTATAAGAACATTAGTCCCACTATAGCAATTTGGACACCAATTATCAAGCTTGCAAAATCTTCTCGGGGATACTTGATTCATATATTTTGGGAGCAGTGATCAACTATATCAAATATTTCTAGAAAACCATCTATAGCATTGACATGCATATCATTTTGTATGTGTGACATAAAAGAATGTGAAGGTGCCTTCTGTTAGAATATAATGACTAATGCTAACTTTATGAAATAAAATAAATCTAGATCAATAGTAAAATTAAAATTTAACTAAGTGTTTTTATTACTTCTTTCATAATGGATCTATAGCCTATTGTGCACCATTCTCTCTTTGTTATTATTGTTATAGTTTATCATGGTGTCAGAGCCATTGGGAGAAATTGGAGCTTAAGTGGACGAAGACCAAAGAGAGGAGAGGAGATTGTAGCTTGTTGGACACTAGAAAGAGGCATAAGTATTCTTTGGTGAGAAGAGAGAAGAGCCAAGTCGAGATTGAAAAATCTAACAAACGTATATGGAAATAAAAATGTTGGAAAACTAAGACTAAAAAAGTTTTGAAAGTTGTTTTTTGGTTCCTAAGAACAACACTTTAAAAAAGAGAGTACTAAACTAAAAAAAGAGAGATTTGTTTAGCTGAAAGGATCAAAACCGATCTTTATAAATGCTCTTATGAAGTCATGATTTAAGCATTTTCATGGTTATAAAGTCCAAGCGGCCTACTTTTCTGTAAGGGATAATACGGCCCCCCCATGACAATACGTTGTGATCTTTTGTCTGGATATTTTTCATCACTATAAAGACCAAGCTAGCTTGCTTGGCTGTCAGGGATAACTTGACCCCACCACAAGATATAATCCCGTGACAATACGTTGTTATTTTTTGTCTGGATTGAAGTTATACACATTCATTGTTTGGATTGAAGGATTGTTCCTTTAGAGAAGGGTGTCACTTGTGAAGAAGTCATTGAATGCCAACGAATTGCCTGTGAGTATATGCCTATAGAGATGTTGTCAGGCCTCCCATGAAGAAGTCACTGAATGGAAGTTAACTGTCCATGAGTATGTGCCTATAGATAAGCCGTCAAGTCCTCTGTAAAGAAGTAATTGAATGGAAGTGCCAGAAAGAGGAAATTGGCATGACAAACCACTCTTAGAGAGAGGAAACATGCCTGACAGAGAAAGGAGAGTTACACATTTGTTGCTTGGAGAAAAGAGATAAGACAAGTTGCCATAGTGTTGAAGAGAAGCTATTGCAAAGATTGCCTCTAGGAGAGATCTTGATCTCTCACATAAGTCTGCCCAAGCAAAATCATGATTGAATCAATAGATTTATCTGAAGCAAAAACTCAGATATTCAGTGCCCTAATATGTGTAGTTGGTGAAAGAATTATATTCAATTTGAGAATTTGTTTGTGAGACTTGGCAAAAGAAGTATCCTAGACATATGTAACCTTTATTGTGTTAAAACTTTTGTGAGTTTTCTTTGAAAAATTTATTGTTTGAAAAGAAAAAGTTTGTGAGGAAGTCTCTAATTATATATTAGTCCTAGAGTTATGGATAATTTTTTGTTGAAAGATATCAATGTGGTTGAAGTCAAAAGTTTTGGAAAGTGGAATTGTTGTTATTTTGACCAAAATTGGCACAACAGAACAATGTTCAGAAGTGCAGTGAACAATAGTTAAAGGGTAGGGGGCAATGACAACGTAGTGGATAGAGGACAATGGTGAAATAGAGCAACATTTGTCTAGAACTTTGAGAGTTAAGTGAAAAATAGAGATACACATAACTTGGAAATTAAAAATATTCAGGATAGTACTCTCTCGATAATATAATTGAATGCATAGTGCAGGGGATTTCAGATTTTATCAAGAGTTCCATTGGGGACAAACAGACTTGGCCTCTGTCCCCCACACTCTTTGGTATCTACATTGACGAGCGGGAGTCCTGTTAGTGTTTGTAGCTTGGAGGTACTTCTGCATTGGCGGTGCCCAGCATGCAGAAGTGACTGAGCAATTGTCTCTCCAGTGACTTGACTTTATAAAGTGATTTTATGAAGTTAAATTGGGTCTTTTATTTAATGGGTAAAAGTGACATTATAATGTTTGGGTCACTTAAGTGATTTAAGTGAACTCAACGAAGATTAAGTCACGTCCGTTGATCTTGTTGATCAAGATTGAATCTCAGCCCTTGAGATCTAGGGTTAGGGAAGTTACTCATTAAAGAATGCATAAAAACAGCTTGTGAGAGAGGTGGGGTGCACTTTTCAAGGAGGAAAGAGAGGGAAAGTGAAGGGGTGCATTTTCCAAGGAAGATTGAGCTGAGAGGAAAGAGAGACAGCAAGAGTGGGGTGCATATCTCAAGGGAAAGAGAGGGCACACATCCCAAGGAAAGTTCAGCATTATTTTCGACAGTTCGTACAGCTGTTAAAGGAAGGTCCTACAGTATTTATTGCTGGCTGTACAGCTAGTTTCTGCACAGAAATCGAGGGATCCATTCAGCTGAAGTTTGGCATGATTTCCAAGGCATTTTGCTGAGAGAGTCCATAGTCTGTACAGGAAAAGTACAGTGCTGTGCACAGATTTTGAGAAGTGGTTTGCTGCCTGAGAGGCCGTACAGTTCAGGCTGTACTGCAGAAATCTGGGCACAAATTTTGAGCTCTGATTTTTGTGGTCTTTGGCACAGTTTTTGAGGTGGTCTGTTGGCACGGTTTACGGGATAAGTACCATGCGTTTATTGCTGTAAACTCAGAAATATTTTCCTGCAAGCTCAATAAGAAAGATCTCTCCTTGGCTAGTTTTCCCTTCGGGGTTTTTCTAGGGGCTTTGCTTGAATATTTAGTGTCAAATGTGGTAATATTTTGTCTGCTGTTCATTTTTATTTCCGCTGTTATATTTTGTCTGCTGTTCATTGTATTTCTGCTCATAAAACATAGTTGAATGTTTTGGGTTGACATGCATTACTTTTGAAGTTTTATTGGAGGCTGAAATTAGTGTTTGGCTAAGTGTTTTCCTAGTTTTAGGTGAAATTTCTACAAGTCCTGTCATGAGCCCATCCAAGGTGGAGATGGGTGCATCGTCCACCATGTCTTGATTTCTATCCTGCTTTTCACCGATGATTTGATCCTTTTAGCCCCATCTCCTCTAGGATTGCAGAGATAGTTGGATGCCTTGGCCCTCTTTTGTGACCTTCGATAGTTGACGATCAACCTGGGCAAAATCAAGGTCATGATCTTCAACGGATCGAAGAAGACCCTTTTTGATCACACCATTTCGTCTTCAACGGAGAGGAAATTGAGATCACTTGCACATGTACTTATTTGGGAGTACTATTTAGGAGACCTTGCTTCAGCCTGCACCAAGCACTTCATCCCTGAGTTAGCAAGGGATATGGTTCCCTGGCCCATCTTCAGAGACAATGTTTCTGGAACGATTTTCAGGACATATTGTCCAAGATGATGCTCATGAATACTCTTGTTCGACCCATAGTTTTATACGGTTTCGAGGTTAGAACAAAGGGATAGGATTGATATCGTTACTTGGCCTACCATTCATTGGAGTCCCTTGCATCCATTAGTTCTTTGGTTCTTTCTCAATGTTGGTATGCCGGGGTGTCAGATCTTCTAGCATCTGTTGGCATTACGATGGATTGATTCCCTCCATTCAGATATTCCCTTGCTGCACCAAGCCACATATTACCTGGACGACAGGAGATGAACACAATTACTAGAGATGATATCTACATGCAGTTTGTGTGGGTCACTTGGATAAACCCTCAGGGTGGATTGCATTGGGAAGATGGCCTTCTTTGTAGAAACAACAACCCCAGGTCTTCTCCTGCTTTGGGCAATCCTATTATTAGCACAGTATCGATCGATACTAGGGGATCGAGCCAGAGTGTCCCCCCATGAATGTAGCTTAATAATACCTTCACACATGCATTGCTCTTTGTACTTCGCCCGAAATGTGGAATGTCAAATAAGTTCAATATTCCCGCCTTCTGCAACCTTGACGCCCACTCCTGTGGCTCAACCAGGATTGCTCCCGTCCCTGGGATGATCCTTGTGCAGAAACACTGATCCCTGACCAACTCAGGGAATTTCTGTGTATCTGTGATATCATGGTCCATAAACTTGAGTCTGGCAATTTTCCCAAGCATGTCTTCGTCTCTGCTTAGACCAGCCGGAATTGGTGCTACCGACAGTGGGTACTTTGCATTGGCTAGTAGATTTATCTGTGGTGCATCATCCACCCTTGCTTTTCCCATTTAAGACTTATGCCTCGCCGTCTGCCTCGTGTGTGTCTCATCTCCTAGTTTGGCGAAGTGCTAAGCTGATGTGTGATGACCATTCGTTCTGTGCACTTTCTAATGCCTTGGTATTTGAATGCTCTTTTTTTTTCCCTATATCTACTTTTTATTTGTTTTTCCTTCTTTTTCTTGCGTACTATGATACAACTACTATAATACAAGTGTTCCGGCGCAACCCAACTTACTGCGCAGCTCGTCGACAATCTCTATAGAGTTTCAACCGACTTCCATTCACCATACCTTCCAAGACTTCTCCATTCAAGGTTTCCAACCGAGCAACACCTGTCTCTGTTAGTTCCTGAATCACATAAGGTCTTTGTTAAATTTTGAGTAGCTGTAGAGGATATTCTTTTTCCAAGCAGCCCTCCAAGATGCCCTTCTCAAGCTGCCCTCTTCCTAACCGCCCTCCTGCCTTCCCAAGTCAGCCTAGGTCGGCCCTAACCTAGCTGACCTAACCCAAGACCTATCCAATCCTAGCCTAGGGGGTGACCCTAACCTAAGTTATCTAACTTAAACTCTAACCTATATAAAGAGAGGGAGGCGCCCCTCACTTGACATAAGTTTTACATGAGTTTTACTTCAGTTCTCATACTTTTGAGCAGCAACTAATCTATTCTTAGAGAGCAGCCTAGGCTTATTCTGGGCAGCAGCTAGGAGGTTCATTTCTGAAGGCTGATAACACTGTTGTGGGCAACAACTAGCAGCAACAAGCTAATCCTATTCTGAGGGAGTTCTGTAGCAGCTGATTACTCTATTCTGTAGCTGCTGATAACTTTTTTTTGTAGCAACAATCTTCACTATTCTGAGGCAGCTGCTAGGACAGTTCTGTAGCAACAAATATACTCTGTTATGAAGGTATTCTGACAACAACTAAAGGTTGTTCTGGGCAGCAACTAAAGGGCCTTTTCTAAGGGCTGAAACACTCTGTTCTGGGCAACATCTTTCATTTATTCTGAGGCAGCCTTAAGAGTAGTTCAGAGTCAGCCATTAAAGGGCATATTTGAGTCAACATCAGCTACAGTAAAATCTACAAGTTTGAGGGCAGATTTGTGATAGAGGCTTAGATATATTGAAGACACAGAAACAACAGTAAGAACTATTGTCTTAGTGCTATTGTCTTATCTCTCTCTTTCTAGAAGAGTCTTGTAAGTTCATTGTACCTGTTTGACTGATCAATATATCACAAGAAGAAGTTTGCTGGGTTTTCTTCCCCTTGAGGGTTTCCCAGGGTAAATACTTGTGTCTCTGTGAATGATTGTTCTTCGTATGATTCTTATGCTTCAATTTATCATTTAAAGGTTAACATAACACTACTTTTATCTTCTGTATCTGTTTATGCTTGAAAATTAACATGGTATCAGAGCTCTAGGGCGTGGAAGTGCTCAACTTTGCAGTCTGCTAGAGCCTGCGCAGATCCTTAGGAGTTATTCAAGCATAGTGCTTGCAGAGACGTCTTTCATTTTTGTAAGGCCCGAGGACAGACTTGAAGGGGCTTGAAACTTTAATGTTTGGAAAGCCAGAGTCTTGAATATCCTGGAAGAATATGACTTGGACAACTTTGTGACTAGTACAGTAGAAGAACCCACCTCCAATGCAGGAAGGACAACCTTCAAGAAGAATTGGGCAAGGGTAAAGCGAATCATATTTGATTCAGTCAAGGATATCATCATGCATGTTATAGCACCTCTGAAGACTGCAAAGGAGTGTTTTGACACTCTATCCAATCTGTATGAAAAGAAGGCGCCCAGTCAGAAGAGGGTTCTAAAGAATAAGCTTCGAACTCTCAAGATGGAGAAGGATGACTCTGTGGCTTCCTTCTTCACAAAGATATCTTAGTTAAGGGATCAACTGCTGGTCATTGGTGTAACTGTAGATGATGATGATCTCATCCAGACTGCTGTGGATGGTCTTACACCTTCTTGGGAGACATTTCTGGCTGGGATAAATGCTCGCGAAAACTAGCCAGACTTTGAAAGGCTGTGGAATGATTGTCTAGAAGAAAAAGGAAGAATTCAGAGTCAAAATGGTACTTCAAAGGAATAGAACCTTGCCCTAGCAGTAAGGACAAGGAGAGGGAGAAGATTTACTCCTCAGAAGGAGAAAAGCAGAGGTAGCTTCAAAGGGAAAGAGTTTGATATGACAAGGGTGAAGTGCTTCAACTGTCAGTGAAAGGGGCACTTTGGGAGAGATTAATATCGTGCTTCTATTGCTGCAGAAGATGTGTCTCAAAGAACAAAGACAAAAGGGGCTTCTAGTAATCAAGAGACCAAGAGGGAATACTATCTTATTTCAACACTCTCTGGTTCTCTTACAAACAATGCTGAATCTTGGTTGGTGGATAGTGGAGCCTCTAGGCACATGACTGGAAATTAAGGAGTCCTTGCAAACTTTAAGGAGAAGAAGTTCTCTGCTCAGGTAGAACTTACAGATAATGCTAGCTATGCAATCAAAGGACTTGGTTCAACATCCTTTCAGCTCGAATCTGGAGGTGAGTTACACATTGAGGAAATTCTATACGTTCCTGGTTTAAAGAAGAATCTGCAGTCTTGGAAGATAAAGGTTACAAGGTAATCTTCATGGACAATAAAGCTCTCTTATGGCCTAAGAATGAAGAGCTAAGTTCAACAATTGTGATTGGAGTTAGAAA
Organism: Picea engelmannii; assembly: GCA_009831015.1. NCBI lineage: Eukaryota > Viridiplantae > Streptophyta > Pinopsida > Pinales > Pinaceae > Picea > Picea engelmannii. Next base: position 182,310 of record ML781800.1, read on the forward strand.
GGGAGGTCTTTACAAGCTCTCATGATATATCCAAGCACCGGTTCATGCTTCAGTTAGTCCATCTAAGCTGTGGCATCGAAGGTTTGGACATCTTCACTACAAAGCGCTCCCCAGACTTTAGAAAATGGTAAGAGGAATGCCTACCTTTCATTTTGATCATGATAATATCTGTAAAGGTTGTGTTCTTGGTAAAAACATAAAGAAGTCCTTTCCAAACAGTAACTCAAGGTCTAAAGGAATTCTGGATTTGATACATTCAGACATATGTGGGCCTATGTCATCACCTTCCTTGAATGGATGTCTTTATTTTGTGATTTTCATAGATGACTTCTCTAGAAAACCATGGATCTATTTTCTAAAAGCAAAGAATGAAACTTTTAGTAAATTTCAAGAATTCAAAGCTTTGATTGAAAATAAGATTGGAAAACACATACGTGCTTTAAGGATTGGCATTGGTGGTGAATTTGAGCCTCATCAGTTTGATGACTTTTGTAAAGAAGTAGGAATCAAGAGGCAACTCACTGTGCCATATAACCCTCAACAGAATGGGATTGCTGAGAGAAAGAATAGAACAATCTGTGAGGCAACTAAAGCTATGATGTGTGATCATGACCTTCCTAAATCACTTTGGGTAGAAGCTACAACCACTACAATTTATATTCATAATAGAAGTCTTCATGTTATTCTGGGGGAAAAGACTCCAGAAGAAGCATTCATTGGCGAAAAGCCAGAAGTGGGACACCTAAGGATTTCAAATGTCCAGTTTACACACATGTGCCGAAAGAGAAAAGAACTAAGATGGAGCCTTCTGAGAAGAAAGGAATTTTTGTTGGGTATAGTGAAACATCCAAGGCCTACAAAATCGATGTTCCAGGCCAAAGATATATCGAGGTAAGCAGGGATGTAACTTTTCATGAAGAAGCTACATTTAAGCAATCTAAAGAATCACAACAAGATATAGAGATGGAGGAACTTGAAGAGCCATTGGATCAGGTTGATACTGTGGATCCAGTAGAACAGATAGAGAGACCTCTGGAGGTACCTCCTGCTAAGAGGAAGTCTGCCTGGTGTAGAGAAATTCTGCAAGAGGCAGAAAAACATGTAGCTCCTTTATGTACTTTCAGAGAGAGTAATGGACCTCAAAGATATTCAGCTTATGTGGCTCTTATGGCTCAAATTAGCGATGCAAAGTCCACCATCTATGACGATGCTGCTAGGCAACAAGTATGGAAAGATGCCATGGTGGAAGAATATCAATCCATCATGAAAAATAATGTATGGGAAGTAGTTCCAAGATCGGAAGGAAAATCTGTGGTTACTTCCAAATGGTTGTTCAAAATCAAGCATGCAGCTGATGGAAGTATTGAGAAATACAAATCGAGATTTGTGGCTCATGGTTTTTCTCAAAAGGAAGGTATCGACTATGATGAAACATTCACACCTGTTGCAAGGTACACTTCCATCTGGACCATCATATCCCTCGCTTCAGTTTTGGGTTGGAAACTTCACCAGATGGATGTAAAGACTGCATTCCTCAATGGGCAAGTTGAGGAAGACGGCATATATAGAACAACCAGAGGGTTTTGTGGTTCATAGAAAAGAATCACATGTGTGCAATTTAAAGAAGCACTATATGGGGTGAAATAGGCACCAAGGGCTTGGTATGCGAGAATTGACAGTTATCTTCAGAGCTTGGATTTCTCCAACAATGCAGTTGATCCCAACCTGTATTTCAAGGTAATAAAAAATCGTCCCTTGATTTTGGTTCTATATGTTGATGATTTGTTCCTTATAGGAGAGGAACAAATGATAGCTCAATGTAAGAAGGAGCTCACTTCTGAATTTGAAATGAAAGACATTGGATTCATGCATTACTTCCTTGGTTTGGAGGTATGGTAAAGGTCAGATGAAATTTCCTTTCTCAAGGAAAGTATACAGTTGATATACTGTGCAGATTTGGTATGCTAGATTGTAAATCCATGTCTACACCCATGGTATCTAACTTAAAGAAGTTACATGTGTTAGATTCTGGATCAAACTTGGTGGACCCATCTATGTATAGGCAACTTATTGGATCCTTGATGTATTTGATCCATACAAGGCCATATATATGCTTTGCTGTAAGCGCCTTGAGTCAATTCATGTCTGAGCTGAGACACAAGCATTGGATTGCTGCTAAACATGTCCTCAGATATTTGAGAGGATCCATTGCATATGGACTTAGATACACTTTCAGTGGAGGAGTGTTGCTTCATGGTTATGCTAATTCAGATTGGGCTGGGAGCTCAGTGGACTGGAATAGTACTTTCGGATACTGTTTTAGCTTGGGTTCAACTATGATATCTTAGTCTAGCAAAAAACAGGGCTCCATAGCACAAAGTACAGCTAAGGTAGAGTATATAGTGGCCAATAATGCGAGCAGAGAAGCAATATGGCTGAGAAAGCTTCTGTCCGGGTTGTTTCAAGAGAGGTTAGAAACCATTGTTATCCATTGTGATAACCAAAGCTGTTTAAAGCTCACAGAGAACCTGGTCTTCCATGACAAATCAAAGCATATTGAGATGAAATATCATTTCATCAGAGACGTGGTTTAAAGACTTACCATCAAGATGCAATACATTCATATTGATGAGTAAATAGCAGATGTTTTGACCAAGCCTCTGTCCCTTGGAAAATTTGTGTACTTCCGGGACAAGCTTCGTATGGTAGAAAATGCATCCCACACTAAGAGGGATTAACAACATCAAGAGACTTTCTCCAATGAGAGGCCTTAAGTGGACACCCTGAAGCTAGCCAAGGAGATTTGGAGAATCAACTAGTCTCGTGAGTCATGGCAAAAGTCAAGGTGAACGTACAAACCTAGTGAGTCAGGACGAAGAACATGCTGTAAGAAACCTTGTGAGCCTAGTGCAAAAGTCAAGGACAAGAAATTCTCCAAGACAGCCTTGTATGTCAAAGCTGACTTGAGACATGGAGAAAAGCCTTGTAAGTCAAGGCAAGAAGAAACTACCATCAATCTTGTGAGCTTTGTGTGTCAAAGTAAAAGTCAAGACAAGGTAATGTGAAAAGTTCTCCTAGGTCTTTAAGATGAGCTATGAGTATTCCTTAGGGACTGACCACCTCTAAGTGAAATAACTCTAGTAGTTGACCATGGTTAAGGAGAACTGGATGATCACATTCCATGATCCTTGTCTGCATAAGGTTACATAACTTCTTGTGATATATTGATCCTGTGTGGATGTCAACAAGTCATTGATCATGTGAAATGACTAGAAAGAACTGTGTGGATGTGTATTCCTGAAGAATACCCTCTTTGTTGAGAGTCCGTGTTAAATCTTGAGTAGTTGCAGAGGATATTCTTTTTCCAAGCAGCCCTCCTAGTTGCCCTCTTCCAAGCAACCATCCTAGTTGCCCTCCTCAAGCTTCCTTCTTCCTAACCGCCCTCCTCAAGCTGCCCCCTTCCTAAGTCAGCTTAGGTCGGCCCTAACCTAGCTGACCTAACCTAAGACCTATCCTATTCTAGCCTAGGGGGCGACCCTAACCTAAGTTACCTAACCTATATACAGAGAGGGAGGCGCCCCTCACTTGACATAAGTTTTACATGAGTTTTATTTCAGTTCTCATACTTCATTAAACACAAAAAAACAATTGGTGCATTTGATAACCCAAATGGCACCACTGTGAATTTATAATGGACATATCTTGTTCGGAAGGCAGTCTTGCTGATGTCTTCTTCTTTAATTCTTACTTGATGATAACCTGACTTGAGATCAATCTTGGAGAATATTTTTGCATTCTTCAACTGATTAAAGAGATCATCGATCCTTGGCAAAGGGTACTTATTCTTCACAGTTACCTTTTCAAAATACTTCTTGAATTTGTCATAGTATCTCATAGTCAAGTATTTCTTTTCAAAATACTTCTTGAATTCCTTCCAAGTAACATTTTTCTCCTTAATGTGCTGCACCTGCAGAAACTGATCCCACCACATGGATGCTTTTCTTTGAGCTGGTAGATAACAATTCTTCCTTCTGCATATGAAGAATAATTATGTAATTGAAAGTACTTTCTCATGCCCAACAACCATGTCTCAACATCTTCATCCTTCTTGTGCTCACCATTAAATGTAGGAGGTTTGATTTTGTTCATTTCTCCTCTTAGTTCATCGACCCCATACCTCTTATGATGCTTCCTGATAGGAGATGGACTTGAGCTACTGTGTGCTCTCCTATTGGAATGCCTCGGGGAATGATGGTGATGTCTACTAACACTCCTTGTTCTTCTTTTCTCATCAAGAGACCTGTGACTTCTTGATTTGCTTGAGCCACTTTCCTTATCCATTTTCTTTTCTATTTTGTTCAAGCTTTGCATTAACTTCATGGTGAAGTCCTCTTGCTGCTCCTTGGCTTTTATAAGCCTTTCATTATCAGCCTTGTGGCTTTGTACATCCTTTTGCAAATTTTTAATTGTCTCCGCCAAGTTCAAGCTTTCTTCCTTTCCTTCTCCATGTCCAATTGAGTTTGCACCTCCATTACCCAAATGGACATCCATCCCTCCGATCTCACCTTCCTGGCTGTATGCCCCCTATGTATCTTCCATCCTCCTGCACTCTGTGTTCATCTTGATCTGATCTAGTTGCTGTTAACTCTGTAAAATGTGCAGCCAACACGACTTTGTTAGGCTAATGGATTCAACAATTTCATGAAATTACGAACCTTTCTGGTTCAATAATACATCATAATTCTTTCTTCTGATTTTTTGAGAAATTAGCTGTTTAGCTCAATTTTCCGGGTGAACAGTTATATTTTATTGTTCAAGACCTTTCCAACGACTGCTCCCTTGCTCAATTCTGAGTCTTGAGCAGAAAGTTATGGATATTTGAAAATTGTCTTTTCTATGAGGTTGATCCTTGTACAAGTGATCTTCTTCTGGAGCTGAATTAGCTCTCGAACTCAAGGTGGATCCTCTCTTTAGGCTTACAGGTTTTCTGCTTTCCCTCAATTGCAGGTTCGTACAATTTAGTAATCTGCGGGCTCCTTCTCTAAGCCCCTTTTCTTTCATCAAAATCATTTTCAAGCATTAGCCCCCTTTATTTCGACCCCCAATTGCAAATGACCACGGGCTATGACCAAGCACTAGTTGATAGGCGCTTATCTGGAGCTTCGGGATTCCGTGGCTCCGGAACTTCGGGCTTCAAAAGTTTCAACTTTCTCCTTCAACATACTTTACTTCCTCCGAATGCCGAATCGACGAACTACTAAACATGTGCTTCTTCGGAGCTTCGAAACTTCGGGCTTTGGAGGTTCCGTTTACACCACACAACCTTTCCTACAAACGTCGAAGTGGCGAACCCCCCCCCAAAAAAAAATGGTGCTTCTCCTGAGTTTTGGGACTCCGAAGCTCCATAGCTTCGGGCTTCGGAGGTTCTTACCACAACCTACACCATTTCTCCCGAATACCGAATTTCTGAACTTTTGGGGTCCACTTAGTACTGCGCACCAGGGGCGTTATGTGTCAATAATATGGTGGTGACACGTGGCCCCACCGATGAGCGACATGTGTCAAATCACAATTGGTACGAAAAGCCTGTCAAAAGCACGAATCAGGTTGACACGTGGCATGTGTAAAGTGGGTCCACATCACCTTAGGTGACGTCATCATGCCATGTCACATCCAACGCTTCGGAACTTCGTAACTCTGAAAGATTTCACACCAACATACTTTATAACTCTCGAACAAGTGTTCTTCGGAGCTTTGGGGCTCCCAGACTTCGGAACTTCGGGCTTCGGGGGATTTCGCTGCCGAAGACCGCCCTTCCCTCGAATTGTCGAACGTCGAAATTCCGAATACTTGCTTATCTTCGGACACGTATCCTTGAATATGAACGATCTAGAATGGTTTCGGACTTCGGGCTTCGAGGAACTCTCCATTCCGTGCAACCACAACCAAATTTACCCGGTGTCAAACTGCTGAACCGCTTGGGGATCCAATGACTCGCCTTCCCCCAAACGATTTACGATGTAGATCTACTCCAGGACTTTAGAGTTTCGGGGCTTTTGCCTCCTTTTGTTAAAATCTTAAAATTTGCCGAACCAACGAAGTCTGAAAGATTTGAAGGTTAACCGCCGTGCTCCTTTCCCAGATCTGACGACTGTGAATGATCTGCCTTCTCTCGAACAGATCCGATGGCCCAAATCTAAACTTTGTGGCCCTAAAACCACGGTTACTGTGGTTTCTTTCCTATGTTGGTTTTCTCCAATCGCTAGACCTCCTCAGCTTTAAAACACAACTAAGGTGTTCTTTTAGCGCCCTCTTGGTACTCATGGACGCTTTGAAACTCTAATTTTGTCCATTTTGACAACAATTCGTTCTGAAACTTTTGCTTCAATTTCCACTTATGCACTCGATCCAGGCTCAATGTTGAAAACCGAAGCTATGATACCAATTTGTAACATCCCCCGCCACCCAGGTCAGGCCATGCTACTCCATAAAACACTCTTACTAAACTATGATACCATATTGTAGCATCCCCAACTTTAGGCCACTAGGCTATGCCACATAAAAATTCTTCATTTCTACTGTATATATTTATACAAATTTAAAACAGACATACATTCTGATAATGCATAGATTCATGTGGAATAACAATAAGCCTATACATACAACATACACATGCAATACTCTTAATTATAAAGACATGTACAAATACACAACATGCAATTGGACACATAATTGATAATTATCTTTTTATAGAAGACCACCAACTGTGTGCAGACCTTCCACGAACCTCCCAGCTTTAGACCACGCTGCTCAAAGCTCTTAGTAGTGGGTCACCCCCGAGCTGGGACTAAACTCCACCTGGGTAAAGGGATTCCTAGCTAGGTCGAGGTTACACAGTCAACAGGAAGGATTTCGTCCCCATGAGCCAACTCAAAGTAACAGCCTACAACCTCTCATTCCCCACATGCCTGTCCCACCCTAGGAAGTGTGCCCCTTCTTTGCTCAACAGTCCTTCGGCTGCCCCACTTCCCTTCCAGGGCTTCAACAACATAATGGAAAGGAAGTCTCATAGCTATGTAGCTGCAGTTGGGCCCCCTCAAGAAATCAATTCCTCAACAATTCTCTCACTTGGAGAGAGTTGCTCACAGGCCTGACAACCTGCCTCTTCAATCCCATAGGCCTGGCAACCCGCTTCTTCAATCCAACTCTCTAGTCATCCAGGTACTGACTCCGGTGAAGGCAACAACAAAAAATGGATTAAGGCACTGGTGGTGGCAGCATCCACGCTCAGGCAATGATCAGGGTGCTGCACATACTGGAAAGGTGCGGGTGATGGTCAACATCAAAGTTCGGGTAAGGAACAGGTAATGGTAGCGGCGATAGCCTTAAGATAAGGCACAATACAGGTTCAAATAAAGTACGCGTGCACTGTGCATAACAAGAAATGTACGGGGTTATTGCAAAGTGCGTGCAGGCTCCAAGGGTGCGTGAAGGATGCCGAGGTTGAACGATGGAGTCACTGGTTAGCACGAGGTGAAGCAATTGCAGACTGCTAAAATCATGAAATGCGAGGTAGACTTGGGGAGAATGGTCGAGTGTCCCGAAATGGACTAATTTCCAAACATTTAAGTTGCATGCACCCTTTATGACACATGGCCTTCCAGGAGCTCGTTTCTCTCCACTTGTATTTCATTTCTCCTTCCATAAGGACTTGGGATAATATGAGTTTTATCCTTGCCTTGGACTTTAGGAATAATAATATAATATTCCCTTAGAGACAAACCATCTAGCTTGGCCCCTTTTGTAGGCTCTTAGCCTCCCCCCTTTCCCTTCCTAGTGGAGTTTAGTCCCCCATACTCTTTTATCGGGTCGGTCTACACACAATGATGTATTATATTAATGATATGAGTGTTTACATATACAAAAATAGACCCACTTTCCTTTAGCATCTAAGCTCTCCAGCCTAATCATCACATAAGCCTTCTAGCTTATAATAAACTGGCTCACCAACCTACAAAACATATTCACATTTACAACTGGGGCTCGGTCTTGGGGTGTTACAACTGGTATGGGCCCTGCTGACTTTCTTACCCATTGTTCCATCCACTTTCCTTCATCTGCCCTATCAGTCCCTGATCTAGTTCCTGTGTGCGTAAGAACAACTGCTTTGGGTCTTTCATTGCATCTTTCCATTGATATCATCTGCACATTCAGATTCCGATTCGGGTTCTAGTTTCCTTTGGCCTTCCACTTTGCAACTAGTTGGGGACAATCTTTTGTTGAGTGATCCAATGCTCTGCAATATGTGCACGTCGTACACAGATTTTAGTAGTTTCGGGCCAAGTGTCCAGGTTGATTACAGTTGTAACATATAATCGATCCTCTTCCTCCTCTTCTAAAATTCCCTCTACCTCGACCTTGGCCAAAGTTTCCTATGTTCCCTTGATTGAAACCTCTTTGATTGTTATATTGTGGCCCCCCTGCTTCTGCTGCAACATTCTCTTCCTGGATCGTGTACATATCGGATGTGTGCTCCCTCATTAAGTCGAACGTTTTACAATCCTTCTCCTCGTTTCCTACAGATTTGCAAAAATTGCAAAACATGTTCTTTGGCGCACTCTTGTACTTCTGTAGTAGTAGACACTTCGTTGGGTGATGGCCCAATTTCTTACATATCTTGCAGTGTCCTCCTCCCGACAATGGATTCGGTGCTCCCGTTGCCAAATATTGCGCGAATGCTAGGCATTCTTCCTTGTGATTGCCTTTGGTCCTAAAAGTGACTTTTGATCAAGCTCATAGCCATTCCCAAGTCTAATTATATTTTGATTTCATTCAGGGTGAATAATTTATTTAAGGTGAATTTGAAATTATAAAATAAAGGAAATAAGGGGCATCAAGTAATTTTACAAAGTGCCAACCTAAGTTTCAGTTTGATTTTTGGTACAAGTGCACTAGAAGGGCCTAAATCAAATTCCAAAAAAAAGAACTTTCATATAAGTGGTGTGTTTTAAGCATAGTAAGCAAGTATCATTCTTCAAATTGAAGAAGTGTGTCTCTCGCACTTTCTTCATCCACTTATTGTTAAAGAATATACAAGTTTTTGTAGCAATGACATTTTTTGAAAAAAAGGGAAGATTTCCTAACACTTACACAAAATATGCTCTTGCTCTATTAGAATTTAAGGGCACTATTCAAGGAAGGGATATAACTAATTAGTATCACTAATTGTCCAAATGTTGAGGAAAATTTACATTAATGTTGATATGGCTAATCAATTACTAATCCTTGAGTCAAGTGTAATTGAGAAGACAAACTATTTGGATAAAAAACAAGATAAAATACATAATCTACCCTTGAGAACTGATGATTATATTTTTGTATCCTAACTCAATGTTAGATCTATATCTGAAAAAGACGTTGACATAATTCTAGGTTCAATCTGAGTGGGAACACTTGGTACCTTCATCGTAAACGCGAGGAAATTTTTTTTGACATTCTCCTATAAGAAGAAGAAGATAATCTTTCAAGACCTTACAATGAAGTCATGCTCAGAAGCTCCCTCATCAGAAGTCCCGAAAGGTGTATCTTCAGGAAAATCAGAAGTGATTCCAAAAGATGTAGGATTGCCAAGAAAAATTTGACAAGGTTGTAGCGGATAAAGATGAAGAAATTTCTTGTCTCAAGAATCATAGTCAAAGCTTGATTGCACAAATTAAGAAGTTAAAAATGAAAAGAAGTCACAACAAGAAAAGCTAGATGAACTTAACAGTAAAGAATGCATGATCGACAAGGAAACAATGACTGAACTAATTGAAGTAGGGATATCTTCAGACATCGAAGTACAAATGATGGAAAATCCAACTCTCTCTACTAATAAAAATTCAATGATCAACAGAGGGACATAAGTATATGAAGAAGATATAATACCAAGGGTGAATCAAGAAAATTCTAAAATTATGACAAGGAAAGATCATGTTACAAGGAAACCTTAACGACATCCTAATCACAAGACTCAAAACTTTAACCAACCAACATATCGGCATTGCTAGGAACAAAGACAATACGTGAATTGCATTCTAAATAAGATTGATTCCAGTGCAATTTGATGTCAAAATAGCAGTCATTCTTGGAATCACAACACAAAAAGTTATACTAAAGAATCCTATAAACACACAGCTCCACAGAGGATTGAACTATGGTTCACTGACACATGCTGTTTCTGTTTATATGTTATTGTTAAGTTGTTATGTTTTGGGTTTATTATGAATAATGACGAATACTATATATCCTAACACCAGATGAGAGTATTAGTCTAGGACAAAATATTGTGTTTCAGAGCACTCTAAACCTTAATGTTAGACACTAATTGGAAGAACTAGAAATTTGGGAAAATAATGCTAGAACAGTAATAGTACCAGTTCTGAAATTTCAAGAATATGAAGGCTATGGTGGCATTGAGACTTGATGTACTAGAAATATTGATGATGTATGCTCAATCTAAAGGCATTGTCTAGCAGTTCTACAAAATGGCTTTTTTCAACGGAATCCAGCGATATAAATTTACACGGATCACTATTTTTTGTTGTTCAAAATCTATTTCTGAATGCAGAAATGGATTCAGCATGCTGAAAAACCCACGGGGCACTTGGATTATATAGAAATAATCACTCAAATCTACGAATTTAACAATTTCTCACTGGATTTTGGGCAAATGTCCCTGGAAAAAATTGTCATTTCGTAGAACGTTTAGCCTACAGCCAATCTAAACAATGCTTTACTAGCCTAGGTATTAATTTTCTCCTCCTGAGATGATAACTACTCAGTGAAGTGCACCAAAAGTTGGTTGCAGCAGTGAAGATCAGTTGATGGATAATGTCAATCACCGTTTCTTTCAAATTTGCACCATGGCAATGGAGTATAGTAACCACATGCATAAAAAGTCAATGATATTAGAGGAAGAAAGGACGATATTAAAGTAGTACAGGGTAAGGTGAAATGTCTAAACTAAGAATTGATTAAGTCTATACTTCAACAGAAATGCTTTCAGAAAAAGAATAAAGACGGAAAGGAAGACTAGGGAGCAAGTGGAAGCCAAGAATGTGTGAGTGAGACAAGCTACCAAACTGGTATATGCAGAGCATATTAATATGGAGGAATGCATGAAAACTTGGAAGAAATCAAAAGGCTAAGAGAAGACAGCCAGTTGTATTCCCATCACGAATGCTTTTAAGTTTTTACAGCATCTGCCCCTAGCAAAGTAACTGAAGACATCAGAAAATAGTGACAATACCATGGTTTATGTGGAGACCTCTGTGTATAAAGAGATCGCCTATTTTGAATTGATTTATCATCACATTGGGAGGCAATATTATTGTATCTGTGCAACATATGCCCATCTTCATTGATCACGTGTATATAGTTCAAATGGACTAAGTTGAGTAGGAGCTTCATGGCATCCTCTATCTTCTCATGAAGGTTGCAGCGTTTGTTGTGTCTTTTTCATCAAATCTTGTGCATAAACATTCTTTCTCTTTAAGCTATTTCATTGTGATTACTAAGTTTAATCCTGCAATTTTGGTGTAAACGAGAACGCTATACAAGTGCCTAGGAGTCAATTTTCTCCTCCTGAGATGAAAACTACTCACAGTGAAGTACATCAAAAGATGGCTGCAGTAGTGAATATCAGTTGATGGCAAATGTCAATTGCTGTTTCTTCAAAATTAGCACTGCGACAATGGAGTATAGTTACCACATGCATGAAAAGTCAATGATATTAGAGGAAGAAATGAAGATATTAAAAGGACTACAGGGTAAGGTGAAATGTCTGGACTAAGAGTTGACTATGTCTATACCATAACAGACGTAATCAATATGGAGAGCATATTAATATGCAGGAATACAGGAAAACTTGGAAGAAAACAAAAGGCTAAGAGAAGACAGCCAGTTGTTTTCTCATCACCATTGTTATCTACAGCATCGGCACCTGGGAACATAACTGAAGGCATCAGAGAAGACAATATCATGGTTTATGTGGACCTCTGTATATAAGGAGATCCCCCATTTTGAAATGATTTATTGTCACATGGAGGCAATATTATTTTGTATCTGTGCACCATACATTCAACTTCATTGATCACGTGTATGTAATTCAAATGGACTAAGTTGAGTAGGAACTTCATGACATCCTCTATGTTCTCATGGGAGTTGCTGCGTTTGTTCTCTCCTATTCAGTAATTCACGAGCATAAACATTCTTCTCTTTAATCTGTTTCATTGTGATTACTCAGTTTAAACCTGCAATTTTGCTGTAATCGATATTCAATAGTCAGCAGCTTTTAAAACTTAAAGATTAGGACTGAATTTTGAATTCCTTGAGTATAAAGTTGGTGAAGTAACCCAGTCAACATATTGTGCTCAAGTTGCAAAGAACTTTTTGGGTTGAAAATTTTTGACAACTAAAAGAGTTGCTGTAAATCAGCTCACAGCTTGGTAATTTACTGCTGTCTGGCAAAAAGTATGACATGTTTTGCTGGTCTTGGGCAGTCACCAGATGCTTTAGTACAATAGACTTTAGATTTGGGGTAGATCATTCTGGAGGCTCTTGAATGCTAGGAATACCGATACTATGGACTGAACTTTCTATAGTACTGTAAGTTAAAGAATTCATACTATGGATGGTAGAATTCCCATATCTGTTTTTGGGAGGTTTTGAGTCAGGGCAGTGACCCTTCTAAAAGTCTTGAATAGAGTTTGCTATTCAAGTGGCGAGCTGCAGTGATTGTATAATTTCATTAGTGAGAGAATCCAACAATTTCATGTTTTATGCAAACTGTTAATTAAAAGTCCATTGAAAATATTAGGTGCATCCAGAGTTGATTTTTGTCATCTGGCCTGCCTCTGCTGTTTTGATGCAAATTAAATTCAAAAACTTTTTGTTCTGGATCATGGTATATTTTTCTTTTGAATTGCACTAGTTGCAATTCACTTGAACAAGAATTGTACATTTTGAAAATCTTTTATAACATTGGTGTTTCTATCTATATGATCATATTGAGGGCACAACTTTAAAAAACATGGCTTAAAACTTTGTTTTTGATTTCATTGATTTTTTTATTAATGTTTAATTTCAGGTTTGGAAGAGCATCTTTACAGCCTATGGTGATCGTGCTAATCTAATGCAACTTGCTGAATCACTTTCAAAGAACTTTGAATCTCTTTATGAAAAAGAGGTATGAGTAACAAATAGGTTCAGTTATTGTGTATGTTTTTTGGCAAGAATTGCTGCAAATTCAAGAACATTCCTCCAAATTTAGTAGCTCCTTATTTTCCAGAGTGTTGAAGATTTCAGCTTATGCTCTGCAAATGAAAGACATATAACATGATTTAAAAAAAAATAATTTATAATATAAGTTAGTTAGTTACTGTTTGAAAGCATC
>ML781800.1:218018-229022 GCA_009831015.1 Picea engelmannii
GATTGGACAGAGTGGTCGATATACATGGCTTTGTGGATGCAGACTGGGCTGGAGATTTGGACAGTAGGAGATTTACAAGCGGGTATGTGTTTAACCTGTTTGGAGGAGCAATAAGTTGGATGAGCAAAAGACAGGCTATAATGGCACTTTCAACTACAGAATCTGAATACATGGCAACCACTCATGCAAGTAAGGAAGCAGTATGGTTACAAAGATTGTGTTCAGGTATTGGGTTGGTACAAGAAGCTGCAAGGATAGAGTGTGACAGTCATAGTGCAATTTTTCTGGCGAAGAACCTTGCTTATCATTCAAAGACAAAGCACATTGATGTTTAATATCACTTTGTGAGAGACATGATTGAAGAAAAAAAATTATCACTGATGAAGGTGGACACTTTGAAGAATGTTGCAGACTCATTAACAAAATCTATGAGCACTGAGAAATTCTCTTGGTGTAGAGGATCCATGGGCTTTGTTGCCCTACATTTTTGACTATGTAACCCTGTAACCCCCTGTATGCAAAGAAAACAACAAGTGGGAGAATGTTGGGAAATGCGTCCATGTTGACCAAAAACACTTGCCTTGGGAAACGTGTCATGTATTTAGGTGGTTTTTCGGCACATGGTTTTTGCCGATGGTTTTCTATTTCCGGTTAAGGAATTAGGGTTTTGGACTAATCCAGGTCATTAGGTTAGGGTTTTGGATGCCGTTGGCTCCTATATATATATATTGTATTGTAAACAATGTAACACAATGAATGAATATAGAATATGCTAGTTTTCCCAGTTTGGGTTTCCAGGGGAAAAATCTCTGTGTAATGTTTGTATTTTCCATTGTATCTTTTCTGTTCTTTTCTAAATATCTGTTTGCAGTAGATATTGTACAAGGTTAGGATTTACAATCAAGTACTATTTTATTCATGATAAAGCTTAGAAGGGAGAGGTGATTCTCCAGTACATCTCAAGTGATGAGCAAACAACTGATATTTTGACAAAACCTCTGTCCAAGATAAAGTTTGCATATTTGAGGGACAAGCTGGGACTGGTGGAGATACCTCCCTTGGTTGAAAGGGAGGAGATGACTTCCTCGATTGGGAGGGAGTGCTGATATATTGCATCATGGATAGTCAGTGCGCTGGTGGATAGACGTTCTCCAGGTGGAGAATGGTCTAGGCATAACAGATTGCTGGTGGACAGACATTCTCTCGGTGGAGAATGGTCTAGGTTGACAGATTGTTAATGTACCATGGACAACTATTCTCCTAGGGCATTGCCCAGATAGGTAGAATGGTCTAGGACAACTATTCTCCTAGGACTTTGCTTGGACAGGTAGAATGATCCGTCTCCTCGAGTTCATAGTAGTGACCAGAGTGGGGAGATTGGTACATGACATACATTTTCCTTGAGTTCACAGTAGTGGCCAGGGGGGGAAACTGGTCCAAGACAATCATTCTTCTAGGACGTATATTCGGATTAGAAGAATGGTCCTTATAGCCCATGGTGTGGCTTTCAACATCTGGGAGGATAGTCATTCTTCTAGGACGTATGTTTGGATTAGAAGAGTGGTCTTTGTTGTCCATTGCGGGGCTTTCAACATCTGTTGGGACAGTCATTCTTCATGTGTCACGGGCATTGACTAGGATAGGAAGAGTGGTCCCTATATCACTCTGTTGAGTGAGTGACTTATGCGAGACACTCTGTTGAGTGCGCTAAGTTCTACACATGACTTATTTAGCATCATGCTCGATTACTCAGATGGAGTATGGCATCGAGAGATGATGCAAACGATGATATGCTTTGATGCTAGGAGACTGTTGTATTGCATGGTGATAGCTTGTGTAGCGATTAGTTTATTGCAGTGGAGACCATGGGTCTCTGGACAATAGCTATGTATTATTGTGGTGGATGTGTTACATTGGTAGTGACTGTGTGTCACTAGATAATAGCCGTGCGCTACTAGGAGTGGTTGTGTACCACTGAATAACAGTTGTGTGCTGCTATGGATTGACACTGTAGTGATCTATTGGATGGCATTGTAGTAACTATGTGCTACTACCTGATTGCCATGAAGACTACCAATAGTGTTGGAGGTGATTGCTAGCTAGATGGATAGTGATGATGATGCTCGTGACTTGATCTGTGTGATCATGAGATAACCTTTGTGGCTATGATGATGCTACCTATAGAATGGTCGGCAAGACTATGTGAGCCTTTCCCATACCATGAGAAATGGATGGATGTGTTTGAGACCATTACAGTTAATGCCTCCCTAGCTAGGAGGGAGTGTTGATATTATGGTAGCTGTAGGAGGTATTAACCTCCATGTGTAAACTTTTGGCTAGAATAAAATATTTTGGAAGCAAGAGAAACCCTAAACAGATGTGTAAAAACCCTAGAAGACAAGTTGGCTCATTAGAATAAATAATATTAAAGGATTACCCTCTAGAAAGACAAGTCAACCTAGACAGGTGACAAGAACCACTATAAATAGGAGGTGCTCTAGCTCATTTGTACATACTCACCTTACTCACTCTCTTAGAAAGGTGTAGCGCAAGTTTGGAGCTGCAGATGCAAGAAAGGAAGGTGGATCATTTGGGGTGTTTCTTGGTCTTTCTCTCTAGCGCTATCTAGCCTAAGATATGCGCCCTGCCTTTTAGTATTTCTTGGTGGTATTCTTGATGACATTCTTGGTGGTAGCCTAAGAAGTGCAACTACAACTGCTGTAGTTGAGTATTGCCCTTGTCTTGTGTTGTTGCTGCAGTTGGATGGTGTTTTCTGGTTCCATCTCATGCAATTGCTGCAACTAGGGTTTATCTGTTGGTTCTAGTATGGCTTTCCAGAATCATTCTATCTAGCAAAGGTTAAGGTGCTCGAGGATGGTTGCATGCCTATGGTTGGGTGACAATAGTGATATTGTCTATGGTAAAATGAGCACATCGAAATATTCTAACATGGTTCACCATAGTTTCCAAGTGAGATTTATGAGAAGTGATCTCACCCATTGATTAGATTTGGCTAGATCTAATCTAAGCCATTGATATTTTAGGGTTTGGCCTAAGGAAGGCTAAAGGAGGCAAAAGGGTAAGGATGAGACTCATTCTTCACTTGATCACTTGAGAGATTTGGGTGAGGAGAAGAGGAGTGAAGAGGAAGAGAGAGTGAGGGTTTGGAGCATAATTGGGCGGATTCTTGAGGAGAAGAGGGCACACAGGTGTTGGAGCAAGTCTTCTTGGGCAAAGAGGGCGCAAGCTTTCATGGAAGGTGCATCCAAGGTTATGGGCGCACTTGTTCGAGGAAGCATTAATGGAAGGGAGGAGCACTCGAGTATATGAGGGTGCAAGTATCCATGGAGGGCAGAAGCATTCTTGGAGGGTGCACACTAGGTGAGTGCGCACTATGGGTTTGAGGGTGCACAAGAAGTGAAGAAGGGCACATGCAAGAATGAAGGGGGCACACCATCAGTTGGACGAGTTTGTGGAGGCAAGGAGGTGCACCTAGAGCAAGGGCACAAGCTTCTACACATTTGGCAGTCCAAGAGGAGTGCAAGTCTACTTCTAGCAGGCACATCCACAAGGAACTCCAAAGCATCCTGAGTTGGGTTGCTATTGTACCAGGTTCACTTGTATTTATTTCCTTGTTGTACTCCTACTTTGAGATCTCCAATATATTTCTATCTCTCTTACTGGTTTTCCCCATGGGGGTTTTTCTAGGGTCATGTTGACCAAAAACTACATGTGTTCATTTGTCATCTTTGCTTAGTATTTTCAGTTGTAGGTTGTTAAAGATCCTAGAGGTGTGTTTGATGTTTTATGGTACATGTATGAGCTAATCTTGGACAGCATAAACCCATTGTTTAACCCATGCAAAGAACAGCCATAAAAGAACATCAAACCAAAGATTTGTGGGCAGATTCAAAGCGAGAATTATCAGACTTGGTTGCTGTCATAAAACAGCAGAAAAACAGTCTTAAGATTGGCTGTTGTGGACAGCAAGTTGACTGTCCGAAACAGTGGTAAAAACAGTTTGATTAACCTTGAGATAAGTGCCCAACAAGAGGTCAAATGACAGGCCTGTTGGGCAGCCCATAGATTTTCAAAATCTTCATGGTATCAGAGCTTAAGGGCAGCAGAGTGGGCTGAATTTTGGAGCAAACAGGGGGCAGATTTTAGAAGGGCAAAGATCAGATCCATTGTCTGTTTTTGGACATTAAGTATACTGTCCTAAACAGTGAGAAATGTCAGTGTTGAAAGTGCCTAAAATTGAGTGCTTGTTGGGTAGATTTACACAGGTTGGCAGCCTCACTTTCACACTTGTGATTGGTGTGTTGGAGGCTGATTTTTTTGTTCAGATCAGATCAGTTTTGGGTAGTACTTGGCAGCCATGTCAGTGGTGGGATTGAGGGTGGAGGATAGGCTAGCAGGTGCTGTCAACTGTTCTCCTTGGAAGGCCAGAATTGTTTTGATATTTGAAGAACTAGAGTTATGGGACATTGTATCTGCCCCAGTGGTTCTTCCTTCTATTATTGGTCCTGTGTTGATGGCAGAGTTCAGGAAGATGAATATCAAGGCAAAAAGAATTATCCTTGATGCGGTTGAAGACCATATCATACCTCATGTGTCTGGTAAGGCGTTTGCTCATGAGATGTGGGCCTCATTATGCAAACTCTACCAGAGCTCTAACCAGAATTGATTGATGGTGCTTATGGAGAAGCTGAGGAGCATTAGAATGATCAAGGCTGAGTCGGTTACTTGATACCTCTCGAGATTCACTCAGACTTGTGATGATTTGGTGGCTGTTGGAGAGACAGTGGATCCCACAGTGCTGGTGAGGACAACCTATGGCTTCACCAAACCTTGGGAGAATTTTGTATATATATTTATAAATTAGTTAAAACTAAATTATATATATATATATATTCATATAAATAAATATATGTAAATTAGTTAAAACTATCATATAAATACATTATATATATATATATATATATATATATATATATATATATATATATATATATATATAACCAGCCTAGATCCATGTTAACTCTGGAATTATCAAGCGTCGAGAGGGATCAAATCTTTCAAGGTGCAAACCTTTAACCTTTCCTCAAGTTTTGCACTCTAAAAAAGGTTTGCACCTCGAGAGATTTGATCCCTCTCTGTGCTTGATAGATCCGGAGTTAAGATGGATCTAGGTTGGTGTTAGGAACAGAATGGTTGATACAATTGGGAGCTTACACCACAAACCTCCGAGAACAATTTATGGAGTTCAAATGACGAGGGAAGAACTACAAGTTATATGGTTCGGGAAGCCAAAATCTTCCGCTAAAAGAATTCACAATTCTCACATTTTTGCTATGAACAAGTCCCAAATATTCAGAAACAAATCCAAAATCAAGATGACATTCCAGAAGGGAAGATGAATTCATCCGGGATTGCTTTGAGGACAAAGCATTCTTCAAAGGGGAAGACAATTTTACATACATCAAGTTTAAAAGCTAATAAATAATAAATAAAATACAAGTACAAAAAAATAATAAATAAATAATCATAATAATAGTGAAAGGTCACAGGTTAATGAAGTAATATGACTTTTAATGAAAAGGCACCCGCTTAGGAATATTTATACAGGGCCCCTCATTGTAAGGCATCATCTTATTCATTCATTGTTTTATATATCAAATATTTATTAATTCTCAGAATTCATCCAGCCAATTAGTGAGCATTTTAATGCTCCAAAGTCAGCCAAGTTTTAAAACACTGTATTGAGTTTTGGCTACTCTGAAAGCATAAACCAAAACAATACATGAAATAAATAGTATATCAAAGAAATACATCATATTTGAAATTTCAAATTAAAGCTTGTACTTGTAGCAGTTAGCTTAAGGAAGTTCACATTTTTTGTGTTAGAAATGAGTGTGATGGATTGTACTTGATCTGTGGTAAAAACTTAGTGGGAATAAAAATAAGTAATCATTGACGTGTGGCTGCCACATGTTAGACAGGTCAGAGAGGATTGCATAGTTCTCTAGTTGTACTTGTGGCAGTTAGCTTAAGGAAGTTCACATTTTTTGTGTTAGAAATGAGTGTGATGGATTGTGCTTGATATGTGGTCAAAACTTAGTGGGAATAAAAATAAGGAATCATTGACATTTGGCTTCCACATGTTAGACAGGTCAGAGAGGATTGCATAGAGATATTGAATAGTTCTGTTTATAAAATATTTCTAGATATATGCCTCTGAACTAAGCTGCTTATTTTTACAGTAAGTTAATTTCCATGTATATGCTGTTTGTCTTTATGTTTTCGAGTTTGATTTTTTCCCTTAATCTATTGCTCTGCAGTTCGCAAAGTTCTGAGCATTTAATCCTTGATTGTCCAGCTTGTCCCGTTACTGCTTAAATCTCCACTTTTGCTATTGAGCTTATCATTCCTGAAACATTGCAGGTGCTTAGTTTATTTCAGAAGAAAGCGACAGAAAATGATATTAAAACTTTGGAAGCTTCAGAACATCCTGTTGCAAATGACTCTACCAAATTTGATGGGGAACTTCCCAAAGCTCCTTGGGAAGAGGGCGTCTGCAAAGTATGTGGAATTGATAAAGATGATGATAGTGTGCTATTGTGTGATACTTGTGATTCTGAGTACCATATGTATTGCTTAAATCCTCCACTGGCAAAAATTCCAGAAGGCAACTGGTATTGTCCCTCCTGCTTAGCAGGTCAAGATGAGTTCCAGGAAGGATCTGCACCTCATTCAGGGATGCCAAGTGAAACTGTATATAAAAAGAAATACCAGGGAGCTGAAGCGCGTGCATTGTCCAAGTCTTTACAGAAACTAGTGACAACATTGGCAGAAAGCGAGTACTGGCAGCTTACTGTTGGAGAGGTTTGTTTTCTTTTACCATTGTTTAGACTGGAAATTATAAGCTTAAGTTTTAATGCACAATCTTCAGTAATGAGATTATGTTTTAAAGTTTTGACCAGACAATAAATTGTGAATTGACTCAATACTAACATTTCAGCTGTTTTGGTTTATTACAAACTTGTCTTCATGGTTAACTAATCCATAGGATAAACATTGCAAAAGCAACTCCATCTCGCTTTGCTCTTTTTTGTTTTTTCTTATGCATTGTCAATATTTTGGTGACTTTCTTGCTTGATCACAGTGGACACCATGGTGGCATGTTAGTATTTTCTTTGGATAATTCAATGGAGAAAAATATTTCTTATAGGGAACAAGTTGTGTTACAAGCAAGTTAAAGTTGAAAGCATTGATAATCTTCAGTATTTCCCAGCATTTATTGAGACTTCATCCACTTCTCTGAAATCACATCTAGGCATAATCCCATGCAAGTCTCTAAGAAAGAGTGAAAGAACAAAAGAAAGGGAGAAAGAAATTATATTAATGTACACAAACAACCAAATTAGGTCATTGAGACTTGAACGTACAACAAGCTAGAATGACAGTGAAGGAGTTGCCAATGCATTTCTGAAATATCTAGAATCTAGATTAGTAAAACAATCAACACAAAAGAACAATAGAGGGGCAAAGCCTAGACAATGAAGTTGAGGTTGGCCTTGTGAGAGAGAAGATTAAAATAAGAACATGCGCTCATGTGGCCGAGATGTTTGGCCAAAGCACAAGAAAAACATCGAGAAAGGAATTAGAACCTGATTTGTGTTGAGTTTTGGTGTACCTCGGGAAGTGGTTCCCTTGTGGTTTGGAGCCTCTAACCACAAGAGGGAGATGTTGGTACTCTTGTACTTTGTACTTTATGTCTAATTTCACTTTGACTTAGGTGATTTAAGTCAAAAGTGAAATTTGGTTATTTTAGCCTAAAGTGACTATTAATTCACTTTGTGGGTGAATTGAGGGACATAAAGTAAACTAAGGGAACTTAACCCAAAGCGGGTTTTGAGTTGAGATTATTGTGGGATGATCTCAACCATTGATTAGGAATGGCTTGGGATGATCCTAGCCATTCACTTTTAGGTTTCCTTATGATTTGCTCAAGAAGGGCGGAAGAGGCCTAAGGAGGCTCATTCACTCTTATGTTCACTTGGAGAGCTTGAGGAGGAGCATGAGCATGAGGTTGGAGGCATTGGAAGAGAGCAGTAAGGACACTTCTTTTCATGGAGGAATTATGACAGCTAGAGACCCTATTATTTAGTGGTGATCACACTTGCTTGGAGGAGGGCACACCATAAGAGGAGGGCGCACACCTAGCAGGGAGGAGCTACAGTTGAAGGAAGTCAGATTTGTTTGTTTGAATGGAGAGGTAGCACACGAGAGCACATTTGTGTGTAAGGGTTTCTTCTTCAGAGCATCCAGGGTCAAGGGCGCTTCACTTCAGTGGGATTGAGCAACAAAGGAGAAGAGCGCACCATGCTTGGGAGAATTCGCCTTCTTGGACTTGTATAGCAACTTGAGAGGGGCTGCCTTTGTATCAAGTTCATTTATTTCATGTACTTGTTGTATCTCATGCTTTAGACACCACTTATATATACTTCCATTCCAAACTGGTTTTCCCCGAGGGGGTTTTATCCAGGGTCATGTTGACCAAAAATACCTGTGTTCATTTCATGTATGCTTAGAGTGTAGATCAACTTACTTGTGTTGTTAATATCTAAAGGAAGTGTTACTTGTTTTGAGATTTATTGCATGTACTAACCACCGGTTTGAAAACACTTGCAAGGGCACCTCAAAGAACACTTAACCTACAAAAACTACGGGCATAAAGTTACTAAACTGTTTGTTGTCCTAAAACAACAAAGGAAATTTTTGAAGATTGAAACTTAGAACCAATCTCAAGGTCAAAGACATACCTTTTGGCAGCCTCATAGGACCTCAGTTTTCTTCAATTTGCACCATAATCAGATGAGTCATTTGTCTCATAATCTTTGTGCAAGCTATATAGATGTGTACTTTACATTCCGCATCTTGCTTTATATAGTAGTTTTTTTTGTGCTCCCACATTGTATGGACACTATTGTACTTGACAGTCCCATTGACCTATGTTTGTGGTCATTTGTTGGACATTAACAAAATTATCTTATATTATCTAATGTTGTCCCTATTGATGTTGTCTAGAGAATGGCTTGGGATACAGTTGCTAGGCTGGACTATTCTATGGGGAAGATAAATTCTCCTTTGTGATGCACTTTTAATGTCCAGGTCCACATGTCCCCAAACTAAGTGTTGGAGCAAACATCTCTAGGTAACCTGACAACATATTTTGATGGTTTGAATAGATTTGAGGCAATTTGAGAATTTGGGCACCACTTCATTACTCTACTATCATTAATGATTATGCCAATGATTGAAATGTTAACTGGGTGGTTGATGCCCCCACTAGTTGAAATAGGTTGAGAGAAATATGTAATCAATTGAGTGGGTTTACTTTTGGAGGAATTTTGCTGGGCCTGCCATTTCAAAGTAGTTACCTCACAAAGATAGAGAGCTAAACAACATTGGTTGATGTAATAGAAAAAGTTAGTAAGGGGCACTTCTAAATCTTTGTAGGTAAAGTGAAATCTTGTTCAAAGAGAACAAAGTCTACAAATCCTGTCTACCCATAAAATGTGTTGATCTGACCCAACTCGGAACTAGCGAGAATATAATAGAATTTTATTAAAACGTCCATAAGGCCAATTGGCCTATGGGATGAAACAACTCAGATCCAATACAACATTCCACTTTACAAGAGAGAAAAAAGAGAAATGTATGGAGGCAGTACCCAGTGTGCAAATACAAAGAAGTTTTCAGCTGCTCATTTGGATTTGATGACAAGAGTTGGTCACCTAATTAGTTCGGGTTGGCTTTCAATAATATGTCTATGATGTGTATTATCCTTGCAACTCTCTGCCATTTCCTCTACACGACCCTATTGAAATGCTACCTTCTAACTACTCTTCTCTAGTTTTGTTACCTTCTCTATGTGGCTATATGCCTGACAATGAAATGGATTTCAACAATATGTCTATGATATGTATTATCCTTGCAACTCTATTTTCCATTTCCTCTACATGGTCTTTTGAAATGCTACCTTCTAACTACTCTTCTCTAGTTTTTTTACCTTCTCTATGTGGCTATATGCCTGAGAATGAAATGGGAAATGTTGCTCTTTGGGTTCCTTACATCTTCTTGTCTTCCATCTTTCTTCCTCTAAGTCGGAGTTGTCTATGGTGTTGTTACTTCCACTTTGGGTCTCTTCTCCATTTGCATTCTTTGTAACATTCTTATTATGGATTTTCATCCACTTCCTATCTATAAAGCAACTTCCTTCCAGTATATTCTATTAGGTATGGTAGGACATTATTAATAATATGTGAGAAACATACCCAAGCCTATTCATTAGTATTCACACATCATAAAAATATATACGCCATAATTTTTAGGGTAGAATAACTACACTTTAAGATAATAGCATAAATGATAGAGTTCTCACTTACTGAGACAAGTGCAAATGAGGCATAAGCCTTGTTATACCATTTTCCTTTTCTTTAACATTCTTGTAATGGATTTTGAACTCCTTCTTATGTTGAATCAACTCGGTTTGCTTACATAAATATACAATGTAAATAGGACATTAGATTAAAATCCATATAGGACAATAATAATAAATAATTGAATCAGATATGATGAATGAGATGATTACAAATGAGAAGTGAGGGCTGTATATATACCCATGTAGGGGTTCCCTTTCATAAGAGACATGACCTCTCATATGAGGAGTCTCTTCATTAGCACTTAATTGTTAAATATTAGTTATTCATTTATTATTTATATTTATATATTTTATATATATTTATGTTTGTTACATTGCCTTCCCCTTTAGAAATGTTTTGTCGTCAAAGCATGTTTATGGAGAGGCTTACGTCTTTGTTCTAGCTCGCAATGTCTTCGCATGTTTTTCCGTTTTTGGTGTTGTTAGGATTGACGATACAAGACGATATGAGTGACAAAGAGTTGAGCAAAGCTATCGAATTGTGAAAGGGTCAGACC
>ML781800.1:255177-266299 GCA_009831015.1 Picea engelmannii
TGAGGAACACAGCAACCAACTTTCAAATATTTGCAAAGCGCATTGTTCCTGAAGCTTCCATGAAGCCATTATTAGGAAGGATGTTGCCAATTTTAAGAAGACTTAAGATCAATTTGCTTGATATGGATGCTGCTTTATCTGAACAAATCCTAGAGCCATCAAAAGCTTGTTTGTCAAAAAGACGTGCTTGGCGTGCATTTGTGAAGTCTGCAAAATCAATATTTGAGGTTAGATTTCTGAAATTTTATGCTGTTTGTTTTGGATGTTGTTCTATGCTACTTTCTTTTTTGTAATTACTGAATTGTAATTTTTAATTCTGTTAGAATTTAAGGGAAAACTAAAACAACAATATTCTTTTAAATTTATTCACTATTGTAGATATAGATCAGCAATCAAAACACAAATTTCTGAAATAGATCAATCACAGAAATAAAACAATAGATCTGAACATGTAGAAAACAATTCTAAGCTAGATCTGAACATGAACATGAACATACATGAAAATACAAAGAACATAGGATCAACACACACCATCCACACAATGAACATAGGATGTACCTTGGGAAAACCCAATACTAGAAAAACCTAGCTAGAGGGTGAGGCCTATGCTCTACTCTTTTCTTCTTAGTTATGAAATGAAAATACAAAGAAATGGGGCACTCACTATGGAGTTGCCATGGACATTGTGGCCAATATGGTTTCTACAAGATCATCTACTTCCTTTGTTCTTCTTCAATATCCCACTCTCAATGCTTTGCTCTCCTATGGAACGATATTCAATACAATAAGAATGGAACCCCTTCCTTCCCTAGCAGCCCAATATTTAACATGACCTGATAGTTTTCTAGGGTCAGAGTTAGTGTTTTTGCATGCCTCAACCCCAATTAATGTTAGGGTTTTGGACCCTCTAGAATCTTCTTGAAAGTCCATAAGTGACTAGCTTCACATGTGAGTAATGGAAACTGATGTGGCATCCACTCAGTACTGTGGTGGTCAACAAGATAGGTCAACTCACAGGAGGTATAGCTTCCACATATGAACTCTGATTGAGGTGATCTTTGCACAAAGTTTTGACCCAAAAAATGACCATTTAAGACCTCAAATGGGCCTTGGAAGTTTTTGGACCCCAAATCATGAAAGCAGGACCTGCCCCCAAAATGTGCCCTGCAAGCCGATAGCTCCATTTTTTCCACCCGGAAAGTACCAAAATAGATGACAAGTTATATAATGATCCATTCCGTATCTCAACAGAAATCCAGTGAGACTCTGGAATCTGGATGTCTAAGGTACCTTGAATAGAATGATCAGGGAAAATTGCTCCAATTTTTTCAGATTCTGCTGCTTCTGCAATAGAAAATAAGGGTTTGATGGGCCGCTCTAGAAATTTTGGTGTACCATAAGAAACAGATTTGTCTACAACAGTTGCAACTATTTTGACCTGACTGTCTGGAGAGTCAAGACTATTCTAAAATAGACAAACTTCCATAGAGGATTGACATTGCAGTAATTAACTGCTCACGATTTGGGTATGTGGCTTTGAATAATTTGTATGGTGCTGAAAATAGTCAGTTCAGGCTAAGAGCTCTTGACAGATTGTTATTTGGGTTTCTGCCCTTCTATATTTTCCCCAGGTTATGATATTCTCTTCCACAGGTTCAGCCTCTGTGGACGACTAATTATTTCCTTGCTATGGCCCCTGCTGATCAGTGAAATTACCAGCATTGATATTTCTTTGGCGAGAGAATTGTTGATGTTGGTAAGTTCACTGTTCAGCAGGAGCCATAGCAAGGAAATAATTAGTCGTCCACCGAGGTGGAAAGAGAATTTCTCAACCCGCGGAAAATATCGAAGGGCAGAAATCCACACAACAATCTGTCAAGAGCACTGACTGAACTGACTAGTTTCAGAACTGGATAAATTATTCAAAGCCACATACCCAAATAGAGAGAGGTTAATTACTGCAGTGAGACAATGTTGATGTTGGTAAGTTGCTAGGAAAGTAGGCTGCAGCAACTTATCAGCATCTACATTTCCCTAACCAAAGTTGACTGGTCATTTATTTTTGCTTTTAATGTTGCTATTATATAGCTTCTTTCCTTATTTTTTTAGCTTGTATCTTCTGGCTCTTAGGAATTGTGTTTGCACTGGCTTATCACTACTGGTGTACTTATGAATTCTTATTTCAATTAATTGATGGATTTTGGTTTAATTTGTTTGTTTGACTGTTGCAAATTTTGATTGCGGAGATGTGATCGTCTTGTAACTCTTTAAGGTGGACACGACGAAAAATTGAGCAGGACTCGCATGTCAGAAGTACCCTGAATAGAATGAACAGGAAAAATTTAATCTGAAATCTTTAGATCTTGTTGGCCCCGCAGTGGTCACTGTAAGAGAGAAAGTCTGAAATAAAAAATGAGGGCTTGGCAGGCTGCTCTTGCAGAAATTTGACTTGCCCTAAGAAACAAATTCTTCTAGAACAGATGTAAATATTTTGACCTGATCTTGACTGTAAACTATTCCAGAATTGACTAACTTCCACGGGAGTATGGAGGTCGCTGTAATTAACCTCTCATGATTTGGGTTTGTGGCTCTGAATAATTCAGATGTTTACGAAAAAAGACTGGTTGGAGTGGTCTCCACAGACTGTTATGTGGATATCTGCCCTTCAATATTTTTGCCAGGTTGTGATATTCTCTTTCATGGATTCAACATCTGTGGATGACTGATTATTTCCTTGTCATGGTCCCTTCTGACCAGTCAACTTACTAGCATCGACATTTCTTTGGTCAGATAAATCTCAATGTTGTTAAATTGCTAGGAAAAGGGACTGCAGCAATTTACCAGCACCGGCATTTCCTACCAGCACCGACATTTCCCAACGAAAGTTGCTGATCATATACTTTTGCTTTTAATGTTGCTATTATATAGCTTCTTGCCTTAATTTTTTAGCTTTTATCTTCTAGCTCATAGGAATTGGGTTTGCACTGCCACTGCTGATCACTAATGTACATCTTAGTCCCATGGAAATTACGTTTTTGATCATTTTTAAACATTAATAAAATGATCTTATCTCTTCTTATCTTATCTAGATATGGCCAATATGGGTTATGAAAGTTTGAAACCTCACATTAGCTCAGGTACATGGGTGAAATTGTTCATATATTATCACTTCAATTATTCCTTCCTGCCTTTCTTGGAAATATCAGGGCTTTTGGCTTTAGATTTTTTGTTTTTTCTTCCAGCTTATTTTTGAGTGCCCAACACCTCCCCACTCTTTGAGTTTCTTTATAATTTTAGTTTTGTGGGCGCCAACATAATATCCTTTAATAGGGGGCATCGACCTGTTGATGAAAGCAGCTATGGGAGACATCCTCCGGCTTACAAACCTGTGAGATGTGGAACACAGCAGCTTGTGAAGTCTTTCTCTCAGCTTACAAACCTTAGAGAAAGCCCCTATAAAGGGTTCGTGGTTCCAGCCTGGGACAGGGGCTAGGAATGTATATGGCCTCCTCCATGACATGAGAGAGAAGAACTCCAAATGATTATCCGATGTAAGAGCGATCTGTTGAGTTAGGACGTGCCTGTGGCTGAGCACAAGGTGAAGGTGGGAAATCCCTAAAAAGCGTTGGGCACATCATCATGTGAATAGAAATGGAGATGATGTGATGGCCTCCTTTGAGCAACAATAGAGATGATGAGAAGACTCTAGATGATCCTSCTGTTGGTGGAAGTGGATCTGTCGAGCAGACGTGCCTGTGGACGAGCAYAGGCACATGTGTGAAGACCTGGTTCATCTGTGTGATGCAGTGAAACAGGTCCATGACATCCCTATGGATGTGCCCCTAGTGGATGAGCACTAGTGGGTGTATCAGATCCTTTGCTATATGTTGTTCAAGAGTCAGAGCTACTTGTAACCCTAATTATTGTGTAAAGGGTACAGGTCGGCCCTATCTTATTGTGTCTAAAGATAAACTGTAAAAGATAATTAATATTAATATTAATATTAATAGTAATATTAATATTAATATTAATAGTAATATTAATATTAATATTAATTATTATAATAATAAATAATTAATATGTCTAAGTGAGGTCGGCCCTATTATGCCAATAGACACTTTAGTTGACAGGACAAGTCTAATATAAGTAAGATGAAATCTTTCATTGTAGACATACACACACTTGTGAGTTTTGGAAATTTCAGCAAGTACACTTCTTGGTCAAAGGTGTGCACCTCTCTTGGGCGCTAGTGTTCTAGGGCTTAAGCACCCTCTTGTGTGCTAAGTCATTCTTGGTGGTGAAAGGTCTTTCTCTTGAAGAATATAGCAAAGGATTTGGCTGGGGTTTTCTCCCTTGTTTGAGAAGGGTTTCCCAGGATATTTCTTGTGTTCTTGTGCATGGTGTTTCTTCTTGTGATCTTGGTTGCTGCAACATTCTTGTTTATGGTTAAGACATGATGAAATTAAATGAACTACATGCTTAACCTAGCTTATGAAAACTCAACACGACCTTCATAAAAGGAAGATTTCTGTTACAGTGGGTGTCAAGTCTGTAATATAGAATTGGGCAGGTCACTGTAGCAGTGAAGACACCCAATATCTTGTCAGGGGACATAGGTTATGTGCACCCCCAGAGCTGGTGGGTGCACCTTTGCTATTTTAGTATTTTCCTATGGCTTATGATGATTTTTTTTTATGCAATAATATAATGCTGCATATATATCATAATTGATCCGAGAAAACAAGTAATATCTACCATATCTCTACCTTAACATCACATAGGACAAGGATAATATTGAACCAAAAGTTGTCATCTAAAACATATATAAGGTCATAGGTCAAAGAAATCATACAAGTCACGTAACAAGGGAACAATAGGGAAGAATATGACAGTCTCCTGGTCCAGGTCATTGTCTTAATTATGTAGGTCAATGCTGTAGACATTCTTCTTCCACTGTCCTATATTGTTATGCAAAACAGAGTAGTTTCCCACCTTTTACTGGCATTGAGGGTGATGCCATTGACATTCCATTGCTTATTGAGGGAACACATAGATGTCCCTTGAGAGGAGGCCCAAACATCCTAGGAACATTTCCAAAACTGGTAGTGGACTGGCTAGGAATGGTGGGAAAGTTCACGACCTCTGCATTCCTGTTCCGGGCCTAAAAGGGATGTCCCCTACCCACCTGTAAGATACCCACAATGTGGGATCCTCAGGTATTGGTTCCCTGGGGGTGGAGATGGGTTTCCACTCCAGCCTTTTATAGCATAAAGGTAACCTCCATTAGAAGTACATACTTGTGGTCAATAGCTGTACATGATCGAATATCTACATAAGCAAATTGCTGGGCTGTAACATTGGCATTGTTGAAATTGTTTGGAAAGTAATAGTTTGCATTGAATTTTGAGATGCTCTCCCCAGTTACCATTTTCTTCCTAGGTTCTCTTCTATCAAAGCTTGCTTATGTCACTGATCCAGGTGGATATCGGTGGCCACCCACCTTTTTTCAACTGGTTCAAAACAATTTTTTGGCAATTTTGACAATTTACTATTTTTAGCAGTTTTAACTTCCAGGGCCATTTTGAGGGCCTAAATGAAGGTTTTTTGGGATTGAGCTTCTCAATGATAGCCGCAGGCATGATTGAGCCCCCAAAATGAATCTCCTCGACGATACCTTTCCAACGAGCTATCATATGCCTAAAACGAAGATCGTATGCAAAAGTTACGGCCCCTGGAAGTTGATGTACTAACTTACCCAAATGGGGCCCACATGACTTTTGGCGCTTCATCTCCTAGGGTTAGGTTTTTGGATGTCTAGGGTTTTTGGCATTCCTATTTATTGTAAAAAGGCCTTCAGAGTCTCATTGTAATCATCTTCTTGCGAATGCGAGTAGCTGTCACATCTCTTCTTAGAGATAAGCTGCCACCATTCTAGCGAGTCTTTCACTTTGTATTTTTACAGTCTCTGTACATTTCTTTCATTAATAGAAATCGTGTATTACTATATATCTGTGTTTATGGTTGCATCTCTGATACATTTCTGTTATATTATTGAATATTTGCGATATCTCTGTGCATTTCTTTATTATATCTCCGCTCTCATTTTGTGCCGAAAATAATCCAGATCAGTGGTATCAGAGCAGACTGCTTTTGATCTTTTTTTAGTGCATGTCCCTGATGAGGTCCGAGTATAGCAAGTTGGGTCTCAAGCTTGTCTCGCTTGAAGACAATCGCTCTCGCACGCCCAAGAAACCCTCCATGGCGGAAGAAAAGAAAAATGACAGAGCAAACGATCCTATAAATCTGTTGCTTGAGCAAGCTCTCACGCGATAGAGGGACAAAACGATAGAGAATTTTTCCCACATCCTTCAACGCTTGCCGATAGCAACAAGCACATCTTCATCAAACAACCACTTTGGAAGCACCTCTCCTTTCAAGGTACAGGTTAATTTTGATATTCCCGTATTTGAAGATCAGATAGATGCGAATGCCCTAGACAAATGGTTAAATCTGTGAGACGGTTATTTCTCTGTTCATAATTTTTCCAAAGAGAAAAGATCACCTTCGCACTCCTTAAAGCTCTCCCCCATGTCAAATATTGGTGGGAAACTTACTGGGAGCAAAGTTCCACAGAGGAGTCTGGAATATATGGGGTCAAGCCCAGTTGGGATTTTTTGTGGATGCGGTAAAGGAATAGTATTACCCTATTGGCAACTATGAGGACCAGTACATGAGATGGACCACACTGCGACAAGAGAGGGGCCAAGCAATTCCGGAGTTCACCAATACCTTCGATACCTTGCGCACCAAGCTGGGTATCAAAGACTTCGAACGACATTTGGTTCTGAAATACCGTGGGGCTCTACACAGATACATCCAAACTGAAAAGGATTTTCTGGACATCTCATCACTCGGTGCTGCGCATCGATATGCTGTTAAAATCGAGCAGAAATTTAAGCACCAGAACAAACGGGAGTTCGGGTCTAAAAATCCGCAACAACCAAAGTATGACAAAAATGACCCTAACAAACAGTCTCCCGAAAACCAGTCCAAGCCATAGAAAAAGAAGGGTCACGGGAAGACAAAGAAGGACACCGGAAAATGGTGCGATTTCCACAAAAGCCCCTGGCACAACACCGATGAATGTCGCTCAAAATAGTCATTAGTGGCCGAGATCAAAGACAAGGAGCCAAACTTTGATTTCGAATCTGATTCTGAAAATATTGGTAAAAGACAGATCATCGACGCAAACGCCACTGCTATTGTCGTGATCGCAACAATTCAACCAGAAGAATGAGCAGATCCCGAAGAGGGGGAGCGCTTTTTTCATTCACAGATGTGGGTGAAGGGGACCCCGCTGCATTTTATTGTTGATAGCGGAAGCCAGAAGAACCTCATCTCAGCAGAGGTCGTCAAACAGTTGGGATTGTCGACAACACCACACCCGCAGCCATACAACATCGGGTGGATTTGCCAAAGACGAGATCTTCGTGTCAGCCAACAGTGTCGATTGTCATACAACATCCAACCCTTCAAGGATGAGGTATTATGTGATGTTTCCCCGTTGGATGTCTGTGATGTTCTCTTGGGCCAACCATATATGTGGAAGTTCCATACTGTTTATGAGTCTCGACCCCACAGTGTCATTGTTTCTCTGGGGGGTCATCTCTACAGAATACCAGAGGTAGTTTCGACTATTGTCCCACCTAAAAAGTGCCGCAAGGTAGTATCTCATACTACAAAATTGAGCTTCTTCACAATCTGTTCAAAAGGTGAACAAAAGGATACTGCAACCACTACAGCCTCGGCCCAAGCACCTTCTACCCAACAGAAGCAGGTTGACAAGATTGTAGCAAAGTGTAAAGATTCCTTCTGCACAAAAGAATCTCATGTATCCAGACAGGTAAAAAAGGTCCAACCCTTCCAGCCACATGCTCGTGATAGCCTTCCACAAACTGAGCAGTGCGACGTCTCCAACAAGGCAAGCAACTCACCAAGATTCAGATTCAACAAACGCTTTTTCCTCTCCCTTGGGCACTCAACGCAATGGTCTAATGGAGACCATTGCTTCCTAAGGAGGAAGAATTGATCCAGGTGGATATCAGTGGCCACCCACCTTTTTCCAACTGGCTCAAAACAATTTTTTGGCAATTTACTATTTTTAGCAGTTTTAATTTCCGGGGCCATTTTGAGGGCCTAAATGAAGGTTTTTCGGGATCAAGCTTCTCAATGATAGCCAAAGGCATGATTGAGCCCCCAAAATGAATCTTTTCGACGATACCTTTCCAACGGGCTATCATACGCCTAAAACTGAGATCTTATGCAAAAGTTACGACCCCGGGAAGTTGATGTACTAACTTACCCAAACGGGACCACATGCCTTTTGGCACTTCATCTTCTAGGGTTAGGTTTTTGGATGTCTAGGGTTTTTGGATGTCTAGGGTTTTTGACATTCCTGTTTATTGTAAAAAGGCCTTCAGAGCCTCATTGTAATCATCTTCTTGCGAATGCGAGTAGCTGTCACATCTCTTCTCAGAGAAAAGCTGCCACCATTCTAGGGAGTCTTTCACTCTGTATTTTTACAGTCTCTGTTCATTTCTTTCATTAATAAAAATCACGTATTACTATATATCTGTGTTTATGGTTGCATCTCTGATACATTTCTATTATATTATTGAATATCTGCGATATCTCTGTGCATTTCTTTATTATATCTCCGCTCATTTCGTGCCGAAAATAATCCGGATCAGTGGTATCAGAGCATGTTGCTCTTGATCGTTTTTCAGTGCATGTCCCCGATGAGGTCCGAGTATAGCAAGTTGGGTCTTGAGCTTGTCTCTCTTGAAGACAATCGCTTTCGCACACCCAAGAAACCCTCCACGGCGGAAGAAAAGAACGACGACGGAGCAGACGATCCTTTAAATCTGTTGCTTGAGCAAGCTCTCACGCGATAGGGGGACGAAATGATGGAGAATTTTCGCCACATCCTTCAACGCCTGCCGATAGCAACAGGTGCATCGTAATCAAACAACCACTTTGGAAGCACCTCTCCTTCAAGGTACAGGTTAATTTTGATATTCCCGTATTTGAAGGTCAGATAGATGCGAATGCCCTAGACAAATGGTTAAATATGTTAGAAGGTTATTTCTCTGTTCATAATTTTTCCAACAGAGAAAAGATCACCTTCGTACTCCTTAAAGCTCTCCCCCATATCAAACATTGGTGGGAAACTTACTAGGAGCAAAGTTCCACAGAGGAGTCTGGAATATATGGGGCTGAGCCCACTTGGGATTTTTTTGTGGATGCGGTAAAGGAACAGTATTATCGTGTTGACAACTATTTGGACCAGTACATGAGATGGACCACACTGCGGCAAGAGAGGGGCCAAGCAATTCCGGAGTTCACTAATACCTTCCATACCTTGCGCACCAAGCTGGGTATCAAAGACTTTGAACGACATTTGGTTCTAAAATACTGTGGGGCTCTACACAGATACATCCAAATTGAAATGTATTTTCTGGACATATCATCACTCGGTTCTGCATATCGATATGTTGTTAAAATCGAGCAGAAATTTAAGCACCAGAACAAACGGGAGTTCGGGTCTACAAATCCGCAACAACCAAAGTATGACAAAGACGGCCCTAACAAACAGTCTCCCGAAAACCAGTCCAAGCCACAGGAAAAGAAGGGTCACGGGAAGACAAAGGACACTGAAAAATGGTGCGATTTCCACAAAAGCCCCTGGTACAACACCGATGAATGTCGCTCAAAACAGTCATTGGTGGCTGAGATCAAAGACAAGGAGCCGAACCCTGATTCAGAATCTGATTCTGAAAATACTGGTAAAAGACAGATCATCGACGCATACCCCACTGCTATTGTCGCGACCGCAACAATTCAACCAGAAGAATGAACAGATCCCAAAGAGGGGGAGTGCCTTTTTCATTCACAGATGTGGGTGAAGGGGACCTCGCTGCATTTTATTGTTGATAGCGAAAGCCAAAAGAACCTCATCTCAGCAGAGGCCGTCAAACAGTTGGGATTGTCGACAACACCACACCTGCAGCCATAGAACATTGGGTGGATTTGCCAAGGACGAGATCTTCGTGTCTGCCAACAGTGTCGATTGTCATACAACATCCAACCCTTCAAGGATGAGGTATTATGTGATGTTTCCCCATTGGATGTCTGTGATGTTCTCTTGGGCCAACCATATATGTGGAAGCGCCATGCTGTTTATGAGTCTCGACCCCGCAGTGTCATTGTTTCTCTGGGGGGTCATCTCTACAGAATACCAGAGGTAGTTCTGACTACTGTCCCACCTAAAAAGTGCCGCAAGGTAGTATCTCATACTACAAAATTAAGCTTCTTCACAATCTGTTCAAAAGGTGAACAAAAGGATATTACAACCACTACAGCCTCGGCCCAAGCACCTTCTACCCAACAGAAGCAGGTCGACAAGATTGTAGCAAAGTGTAAAGATTCCTTTTGCACAAAAGAATCTCATGTATCCAGACAGGTTAAAAAGGTCCAACCCTTCCAACCACATGCTCGTGATAGCCTTCCACAAACCGAGCAACGCGACATCTCCAGCAAGGCAAGCAGCTCACCAAGATTTAGATTCAACAAATGCTTTTTCCTCTCCCTTGGGCACTCAACGCAATGGAGACCATTGCTTCGTAAGGAGGGAGGATTGATCCAGGTGGATATCGGTGGCCACCCACCTTTTTCCAACTGGCTCAAAACAACTTTCTGGCAATTTTGGCTATTTACTATTTTTAGCAGTTTTAACTTCCGGGGCCATTTTGAGGGCCTAAATGAAGGTTTTTCAGGATCAACCTTCTCAATGATAGCTAACGACATGATTGAGCCCCCAAAATGAATCTCCTCGACGATACCTTTCCAACGGGCTATCATACGCCTAAAATGAAGATCGTATACAAAAGTTACGACTCCGAGAAGTTGATGTACTAACTTACCCAAACGGGACCACATGACTTTTGGCGCTTCATCTCCTAGGGTTAGGTTTTTGGATGTCTAGGGTTTTTGGCATTCCTGTTTATTGTAAAAAGGTCTTCAGAGCCTCATTGTAATCATCTTCTTGCGAATGCGAGTAGCC
>ML781800.1:273385-290439 GCA_009831015.1 Picea engelmannii
TTTTGTCATCCTATGTGAGTCACCTGTTCCATTCTCTACAGAATTGTATCCTTCTCCAACTTTTCAACGATATGTGGTGCATGGTGGGAAGAATTTGATGCTCTTCTTCTCCACCCTCCAGTATGGAAGGCTTGAACAACCTCATATATTCCACATTCACAACATAACTGATCTACATATAAAGATGGAGTCTCAATCCAAAAGCATTCTCGTTTACTTGCTGAATGATGTCGAAAGGTCCATATCTTAGGGGGTCGTGTTTCTTCTCTGTTCCATGCAGGTGTTTCCTGCGAATGTAAAGACACACCTTGTCTTCAACACAAAATTTGTGATTGTCTCTGTGTTGGTCATGCCTACCCATACATAATGTCAAAGTGTGAGGGAGATGGATAGCAGAACCAAGTTTCAAAAGGTGATTTATTTGTGGAAGAATGGAGTGCTCAATTGTATGGGTGTTGGATGTAGATATGTTCATCCCATGTTTTCAGATGCTTGTTATAATGTCTCAACTATTGCACCATTGCCTTGTTGACAACTTCAGTTTGTTTATCCATTCGGGGATGAAATACAGGATTCCTCAGCTTGCTATCCATCATTTTCCAAATTGCTGTCCAAATTTTAACCAGGAATCTACTATCATGGTTGGATACGATGAAGCTCTGCAATCCAAAATGTACCCACACGTGTGTGAAGAGCAACTCTGTTGCTTCTTGTTCAGTGATAGTCTTCTTGCAAGAAAATGGTCACACATTTTGCTCAATTGCTCCACAACTACAAACAAGTATTCATGACGTTTCTAGGACATGGGCAAAGCTCCAACAAAATATATGTAAATACTCTCCCAAGGTTTGTTTCATATGGGCAATGACATGTATAGCCCAAGTTCCCTATTGTTACGCTTGTTACTGTTACAAAAGACAGCCCCTAACAAATCATGCCACCTACTCTTGCATCTTAGACCAATACACATACCTCAACAGATTTGTCAGTTTCTTTGTCAAGGAAAAATGCTCGACTATCTTGGAAGTGTGAGGTTCTCTCATCAACTAAGTTTGTCTATCTTGTGGTACGCATTTGTCTAGCTTGTACAACTCATTATGGAGATATTCCCACAAGGTTTGTTTCATATGGGCAATGACATGTTACGAGGAAAATCACTCTATGGTATGGGGTAAACCACCACAGACGGAACGACTATAGAAATCAACTCTAATCTCAAGTATGCTATATAAACGAAAAATGTTAACAAGACAAGATAAATAGCCTATCTCGTCCGGACGTTCGATGAAGACCACCATTGAGCACTCTACTCAAAGCTTTATACCTGCAACTTGTCCTCAACAACCAAGATACACAAGCATATGGTGATAATATATATTGTTAGCACATATAATAGCATAATCCATCAACATTCATAACAAATATGTCCATGAAATAACAATTCAAATATTTGCAAGATATTAATTGGATGAGAAAATAGTATTTCTATTAAAATATGATCAACATAAGTGTATGAATGACAAACATCTGTTTCGACACGTCTCGGAACCGAGAAACTAAGTCCCTTCCAACTGGGCCTCCACCACTTCAATCCTCCACCAAAGACAAACTCATATAAGAGAGACAATGAGGTTCTCTGTCAAAGAGGGAAGAACTTGGGGGCTGAACAATGTGTTCAAACTTTAAAGGGCAAAGGGATGTAGACTCAATATGAAGTGAATAATTTCTCCAGAGTAACTTTGCTCTAAAAAATTGAATTCTTCTCTCTTTCCACGGTTTGGATATCGTCCATTTATAGCCTTCAAATGAAACTGAAGGGCCGAGTCGAAACGTTTCTAGTATATGGAAGGTCAAGGATCATCTCGTGATGTGACATGAAAACACGACAATTTTTTTTAATTTTTATCACCAAACTCGATGTACGTAGGCTATAGTTGTGCAACCTGCGTATACACTCGCTGTATCACTGATAGGGCGCGTATATGCGGAAAAATACAACTTTTAGTTCTGGGAAGAGCAAAAGGAGATTGTTATCGCACAATTTGTATTTTGATTCAAAGGATAAGGTTTAGTAAAGACAAATTGGCATAACAGAGGTTATCCTATCACTGTCACCTCAATAGGATGCCTCTTTCTATTTAGGGTTGATGGCCCAGGGGAGACGTCCCTGGTGACCTGGGGATTTAAGAAGACAAAGGTTAAGGTGTCTATGAAAATATCCCCTCTCACAAGTCACATCGATCAGAAAGTCCCGGGGTTTTAACTAATGAATTAGTGAAGTATTAAGATGTATTTGCCCAGAACAAAGCAACAAGAAAATGTATCTTTCGCAAGTACTTCTTCCTGTTAGTACTTCATAAAACCACATAATTTATCAATAAAAACAATGGCTGATATATGGTGAAGCAAGCAAAAATTTGTAGCAACAATATTTATAAGACAATAGCTTCACAATAAATGCCTTAAAATGGCTTCAAAATGACCAAAAATAATCACTAATCAATACCAAAATACTAGCATTTGTCATAAGCAATTAAGACAATGTATTTATCAACTTTTTCAATTTCTTTTAGGTGCTTTTAGTGCTGAAATAGATGGTTGTAGCTTACTTTAGTAACATCAACAACTAAGTTAGTAGATTAGGCTATTCTAAGGTTAGGAGTGGTTAGTAGAGAGCTTAATGTATAGGTTCTGATAGTGATTTTTGTCAATCACTCAATATCAAATCTTAGATTAGTGCCTTTAGGGCAAATGGAGTCTTTTAGGTAGCAACAAATCTTGAAGGAACAAATGATAGTAAGAGAACTAAAGACAAGAGGGTTAATAATTGAAGTGTTGGTAGCCCAAGGCTTCAATTACCAAACCCTAGGGGGAAAATGGCTATTAGGAAGTAGGTAAGCCTAGGCCCTAATAGTTTTCCTCCTCCTTTAGCTCAAAGATGAAAAGATGATGACTTAGATGAAGCAAGATGTGCTAGGGTGTTGCAATGGCAAGGCCCTTAACAAAAGCTTCAAGAAAATCGTCTTTCTAACAAAATCTAGTAGGTGAAAGCTATTAAGGAAAGGACAATAACATGTGCTAAGCCTCCTAAGGTTCTAAGCTAGCAATTTCATAATCTTAGTATAAATGCAAGATAAACATAACTATAACCATTCAATGAAGAAGAATTCCAGAAATTTTACTTACATTCACCATGAATCATCTAGCAAATACTCTAATTGAACACTTCCACCAAGAAAATTGCCAAAATAGTCCAAAACAACTCTCCTTCAAGAAGTGTGCACTAAATTTTAGTCATGTAACCCCAAATGGGGCGCAAATTTCAGACCTCACACTTGTGTGAGTGAAAGATGATGAAAAAATACAAGTGAAAATCCCTTATTTATACAATTACAATGACTAGAATTAGGTAAAAAAGGCCAACTTGGCCAGTTTACATGTAATATCCAGTTTTTACATTAAATGACATAATAAAACCCTAAATCAAGCAGAAAAGGTGACGTCATGCCATTTTAGGGTGGTGTTAGGCCTTTTTAGGGAAACATTGGCCTCCAGGAGCAAAACGTTAGGCCTCCTAAGGCCTCTGGATCAAACCACACATGCCACTTGGCACACAAATGCCCCCAAAGTGTCCAAAACATTGGGCGACGTCAAGKGTCACATGGGTGACGTCATGTGCCTTTCAAGGCCCACATCATAGTGAGAAGGGAAAGACCCCCCTGGGTCCAGACCCGCCATGATGTCTCTAGTGGAACGTCCTCCTCTCTCTCTGGTGCTAACCTCTGATCTRTGTTTGCCCCCGGCTGGGGTCTCAACATCCATCTGGTGGGATTTTAGCCCTATGGTGGTCCGAACTAATCATCTCCCCATGTGTACTTGTTCGGYGGGTGTGGCCCTACAACAACAACAAGTATGCCCTCCATGAACTCATAAGTCACAAGGATCACATCAATGTCAATCACATCTAATAATCAAGTTATTTAAACATGTGCATGAAACCCCCTTTCCCAGACAAGTGCTCAAAGATGTTATGCTATTCTACAAGCCAGGTTTGGAGGGGACGTTAGGATGTCCGATTGGGCTAGTTCTCATTGGATGTGGGATGTTTCCGGGTGAAGACAAATCCAAGCCATGTAAGTGGATGAGGTGGTAAGGGATGTCTAAGCAGTGAGTGCAGTGATGATAGGGGAATGTATGGCTTACCTATGGGTGCCTCTGAAGATGGTGAGCTGCACCTTGTCATGGATGCAAATGTTTCCAAGCCCATTCATGTCTTTTATCTTTTTATCTTATTGCTTTTTCTTTCAAGAGGCTAGTTAGGGGACACTGCCCTGGCGTGGTGACCAATGGTCACAATGTTACCCACAAGCATTTCACGAAGATGAGAAGGCTGGCTCGTGATGAAACCCCCTTTCTCTTGGCTATGCCACCGAAGTCCACTACCCTGGCGTGGTGACTCGCTGAATGGTAGTTTCATATCGCTACATTCCCATGGACCTAATAGGATGACTCGTGATGAGACCCCCTATCCTCCAACTAGGTCTTGATTTTATTATTTTATGGGTCCCTCTGTTTCTTGCTGAGAAGCCTTTTATTGTTTTTTCGGGGATCCCTGGGCAAAGCATCTGAAGGTTTTGTTCTTTTGGATTTTATGTTTTACCCTCTGGGCCTTTATCCCCTTCTTCCCACAAGGTAAGGTACAACCCTTTGCTATCTTGGAAAACCCAATGCCTGAACCAATGTATGGGATGGATGAGAGGGAAACAGATGAAAAGTGGTAAGTATGGTGGGAACATACGATGACCTTTCATGAACCCACCCAGTGACAACTCAATCCCTATGGGAACCAACTTACAAGGGCATCCTTTCATTCCCCCAGGTGTGGACAAGTTGAAAGGCATAAGGTCCAAGCACATGTTAGAAGAAAAAAAAATTAAACACACATATTTAAATGTTTTGAGAATCAGAGTGACACATACCATGATACCCACACTCATTACCTCATGGAGAAAGACCCACTGCTGCTGAAGGACCAGGCCGATGGGATGGATGCTGCTGCTACTGACAAGGTGGAGGTGTTGAAGAAGAAATATGGGCCCTGCAGGGCTAGGCTCAAGTCAATATGACTCTTGGTACTCCATGTCTAGGACCTGTGGGCCTCTAGACATATTCTCCTTAGTTATCCTTAGGCTAGGGGATAACATTTGGCTCCAACTCGAGGACATTTTCTCACTGTAGAGTGAATGATAACCTCAACATCTTTGGCATGCCCTGTGACCTGCTTGATATCAACAAAAGATTTTAGTAATAATTTGGGGTGGTGATATCACCCCCGACTCATATATGATATAGTAAATGAAAATAAGCAAGCATATATACAAATGGAAATACAATTACTCTAGCATGAAATGCAAATGGTATATACAATGAATGCAAATTCCTACCTAATCACCTATACTTACCTGTGAAGTCAAGTCTCTTCCCCCTGATGAGGTTTGAGGAGGTGCTCGCTAACTGGTAATGGGCGGCTTCTTCCTTACAATGTAGATAAATAGTAGGCATCAACAACTGACTTTCTTCCAACTCTGAAGGGTCCAAGCCAAAATTGTGCACTTCCCTTGACATTAGTAGGATCTCCCTTCTTTGTGTCCCACATCCAGACTGTGTCTCCCTCTTTGTAATCCTTGGTTCTGAACTTGGTTGTTTCTTGCACAACCCTGATGTACTGTCTTGATTGAGGAGGGTGGGACTTTGCTGTGAAAACTTCTTGTTGGGATGGTTGGATCAATATGTTATCTTCTCCTTTCTTTAATAATTTGACAACCCCAACTTCTTTGTATTTATATTTGTTCAGGAGTTGCTGATAATCCTCTTTCTTCGACCATTGTATCTGATCACAGTCTTCTTCTGTAGAAAAAGGCATGTCATCAAGAGAAAATTCAGGAAGACTCTCTATGATCGGCTCATGTGTTTTGTCAGTTTCAATGTGATCACTAATTTCTTGCACATGGATTTTGGTCATTGGCACATTCGGTAGGCGACTTATTGTTCCAATGTTCATAGGCACATTGATATAAGTGAGATCCATCTCTAGAGTGCCTCCCAACATTGCAACAAATTTCCAGGACAACAACATTCCCCACACATCTGGAACATCCACCACTACGATGTCCATATGGATCACTCTCTCGGGGTATCTTACAAGGAATACTTCCATGTTCTCAATTACCCCATGCGTGGGTATGGCTCTGGACTCAAAACCACACACATTCCTGTAAGGTCGTGTAACTTTTAGGCCCAATTGTTCCATGACCTTCAAAGACATCATGTTAGCACCTGCCCATGAATCCAACATACAATTGTTAAGGAATTTTTTATTGATCAACAAGGTCATGAAGAAAGGCAAGTGTCCATCATACTGAACCCTAAAGTGATCGGCTTGTAGTATAATAGGAGGGTCCATCGGTCCATCTGATCCTTTGAAAAAATTATCAAACCTTTCTTTGACAAATGGTATCTTGATGACTTCTCTCAAGGGGATGGTCACATGCATCTTGGCTAATGCCCCTTCAAAGTCAAAATTTAAGTCCCCCTTTTTGGTCTTGGGAGGATTCTTAGGATGGAGGATGTTCATGGGTGGAGGCCTTGTTTGTGATGTCACAAGACCAATAGACATAGGTTGGTTCATTTTCTTTTGTCTAGTATATACTTGAAATTGTTGTTTCTTCAACTTTTCTCTTGATTCTTGGTCAAGGTTGTTTATCACTTCCATCCTAGCCTTCTTGGCTGCTTCTTTCATGCCTTCTTGATGTTCCTCATGAGTAATATTAAGGTAAATTTGAGGATCCTCGATGGTATGGTTCATTATGTTCACTTGGTCATGGTTTCCCTTGTTGTAAGGACACTCATGCTCCCATTGTGACTCACTGCATTGCAGACACCAAGGGTTTTCATCTACTATGTTTGCATGGGATAAAGTATTTGGAACCTCTTGATCATTCTTTGGTTTGAAAACTTGGTTCCCTTTCTGGAATTGACCCTTGTAAGGAACTCTAGGGGCTTGTTGCTGAGTCTTTTCTAGGTTGAAAATCCTATTCATCATTAGCTCTTGGGTTTTTACCATGTCATCTATAGTCAGTGGCAACTTTGCCAAGCTAGCACTAATGTCTGAGGTAGGTTCAACATTGTGGACTATCTTAGGTTTAATGTCCATTCTGACTCTTGGGGCTAAGAAAGGTTCGACTCTAGATGATGAAAGGTTGTCCTCAATCCTTGTAGCTAACTCTTGGGCTTCTTGGATTGCTTGAGGGTTTTTGTCTCTGAGGAGACACCCTATTTGACCTCTAAAGGCTTTGGTATAAAGGAAAAGAAGGAAACTATCAGAAGGATGATGACTCACAAGGAGATTTTGCAACAAGGTTTCAAACTTGTCATGGAATTCTTTAACGATTTCATTCTCTTGTTTCACAAGGTTATTCATCCTTATCAACAACATGTTGGGGTCTTCCTTGACACTCCATTGTTTGATAAATATTTCCTCTAACCTATCCATGGTTTTAATACTAGCATCAGGGAGACCATTGTACCAACGCCTTGCACCATCATGGAGGGTAGAAGAGAAAAATTTCATAGCTAAATATTCAACATTATCACTGATGGGATGAAACTGGAAGAAGGCCCAAAAATTGCTCATGTGATCTTCGACACTGATTACATCATTTCCGGTAAATTTGGGCAACCATTTTTCATACTTAGGGGGCATTTTCCTAGGGTAGCCCAGTATAACTGTCATGTCTAGTGGTTTGAAAATCTTGGATGACCATTGTCTTTGGTTATTGGCTTGGTTTGGATTGACAGTCTAAGTTTTTGTGCTAGACATTGTGTTTAAGGGAAGATTGCCTCCAAACAATGATTTTACTACATGAGAGTTTCAGGGAGGCTTTCTTCTAAAGGACCGGGGAGGGTTGGTGTACCTCCCTGTGGTTTGTGGAGTCACCAGATAGTTTTCTTGAAACTATCAAAGGGATGAGGGGATCACCCTCAGTGGAGTTGCTAGGTAAGCTTTGTAAAGTAAAGACTTTTTATGAAAATGCTTACTGAGAAATGTCGTCTTTGAGGAGAATTGACTCAGTATTCCTCGACAATGACGCCAAAATGTTATCGCACAATTTTTACTTTGATTCAAAGGATAAGGTTTAGTAAAGGAAAACTGGTGTAATAGAGGTTATCCTATCACTCTCACCTCAATAGGATGCCTCTTTCTATTTAGGGTTGATGACCCAGGGGATATGTCCCCAGTGACCTGGAGAATTGAGAAGGAAAAGGTTAAGGTGTCTATGAAAATATCCCCTTTCACAAGTCACACAGATAAGAAAGTCCAGGGGTTTTAACCAATGAAGTAGTGAAGTATTAATATGTACTTGCCCAAAACAAAGCAACAAGAAAATATATCTTTCACAAGTACAACTTGCTGTTAGTACGTCATAAAACCACATACTTTCTCATTAAAAGCAATGGATGATATATGGTGAAGCAAACAAAAATTTGTATCAGCAATATTTATAAGACAATAGCTTCACAATAAGTGCCTTAAAATGGCTTCAAAATGACCAAGAATAATCACTAATCAATACCAAAATACTAGCATTTGTCATAAGCAATTAAGGTAATGTATTTATCAACTTTTTCAATTGCTTTTAGGTGATTTTAGTGCTGAAATAGATGGTTGTAGCTTACTTTAGTAACAACAACAACAACTAAGTTAGTATATTAGGCTATTCTAAGGTTAGGAGTGGTTAGTAGAGAGCTTAAGGTATAGGTTCTGATAGTGGTTTTTGTCAATCACTCAATAGCAAGTCTTAGATTAGTGCCTTTAGGGCAAATGGAGTCTTTTAGGTAGCATCAAATCTTGAAGGAACAAATGATAGTAAGAGAACTAAAGACAAGAGGG
Source organism: Picea engelmannii (assembly GCA_009831015.1). Lineage (NCBI taxonomy): Eukaryota > Viridiplantae > Streptophyta > Pinopsida > Pinales > Pinaceae > Picea > Picea engelmannii. Next base: position 282,336 of record ML781800.1, read on the forward strand.
TTAATAATTGAAGTGTTGGTAGCCCAAGGCTTCAATTACCAAACCCTAGGGGGAAAATGGATACCAGGAAGTAGGTAACCCTAGGTCCTAGTAGTTTTCCTCCTCCTTTATCTCAAAGATGAAAATATGACGGCTTAGATGAAGCAATATGTGCTAGGGTGTTGCAATGTCAAGGCCCTTAGCAAAAGTTTCAAGAAAATCGGCTTTCTAGCAAAATCTAGTAGGTGAAAGCTATTAAGGCAAGGACAATAACATGTGCTAACCCTCCTAGGGTTCTAAGCTAGCAATTTCATAATATTAGTACAAATGAAAGATAAACATAACTATAACCATTCAATGAAGAAGAATTGCAGAAATTTTACTTACATTCACCAAGAATCATCTAGCAAATACTCTAGTTGAACACTTCCACCAAGAAAATTGCCAAAATAGTCCAAAAGAAGCCTCCTTCAAGAAGTGCGCACTAAATTTCAGTCATGTAACCCCAAATAGGGTGAAAATTTCAGACCTCACACTTGTGTGAGTGAAAGATGATGAAAAAATACAAGGCAAAATCCCTTATTTATACAGTTACGATGACTAGAATTAGGTAAAAAAGGCCAACATGGTTAGTTTACATGTAATATCCAGTTTTTACATTAAATGACATAATAAAACCCTAAATCAAGTAGAAAAGGTGATGTCATTCCCTTTTAGGGTGACTTTAGGCATTTTTAGGGCAACGTTGGTCTCCAGGAGAAAAACGTTAGGCCTCCTAAGGCCTCTGGATCAAACCACAGGTGCTGCTTGGCACACAACTGCCCCCAAAGTATCCAAAACGCTGGGTGAAGTCAAGGATCACATGGGTGACATCATGGGAATTTGAAGGCCTACATCATAGTGAGAAGGGAAGGAACCCCCTCTCTCTAGTGCACACCTCTGATCTGTCTCTGCCCCCGGGTGGGGTCTCAACATCCACATGGTGGGATTTTATCCCTATGGAGGTCCGAACTAATCATCTCCCCATGTGTACCTTTTCATTAGGTGTGGCTCTACAACAACAACAAGTATGCCCTCCATGGGATCATAAGTCACAGGGATCATAGAAATGTCAATCACATCTAGTAATCAAGTTTTTTAAACATGTGCATGAAACCCCCTTTCCCAGACAAGTGCTCAAAGACGTTATGATATTGTACAAGCCATGTTTGGAGGGGAGGTTAGGATGTCCTATTGGGCTAGTTCACATTGGATGTGGGATGTTTCCAGGTGAAGACAAATCCAGTCCATGTAAGTGGATGAGATGGTAAGGGATATCTGAGCAATGGGTGCAGTGATGATAGGGGAATGTATGTATTACCTGTGGGTGCCTCTAAAGAGGGTGAGCTACACCTTGTCATGGATGCAAATGTTTCCAAGCCCATTCATGCCTTTTATCTTTTTATCTTATTTCTTTTTCTTTCAAGAGACTAGTTAGGGGACACTGCCCTGGCGTGGTGGCCAGTGGTTACAATGTTAGCCACAAGCATTACGTAGAGATGAGAAGGCTGGCTCGTGATGAGACCCCCTTTCGCTTGGTTATGCCACCAAGAGACACTACCCTGGAGTGGTGACCAGCTGAATGGTAGTGTCATACCACTACATTCCAATGGACCTAATAGGCTGGCTCGTGATGAGACCCCCTATTCTCCAACTAGGTCTTGATTTTATTATTTTATGGGTCCCTCTGTTTCTTGTTGAGAAGCCTTTTATTGCTTTCTCGGGGATCCTTGGGCGAAGCATATGAAGTTTTTTTTCTTTTTCCAACTACTTTTACCCTCTAGGCCTTTATGCCCTTCTTCTGACAAGGTAAGGTAAAACCATTTGCTAGCTTGGAAAACCCAATGCCCGAACCAATGTATGGGATGGATGAGAGGGAAAAAGATGAAAAGTGTTAGGTATGGTGGGAATGAACGATGACCTTTCATGAACCCACCCAGTGGAAACTCAAACCCTATGTGAACTAACTTACTAGGGCATTCTTTCATTCCCCTAGGTGTAAACAAGTGGAAATGCATAAGGTCCAAGCACAAGTTAGAAGCAAAAATAATTAAACACACATATTCAAATGTTTTGAGAATTAGAGTGACTCATACCATACAACTTAGACTCATTACCTCATGGAGAAAGACCCACTGTTGCTGAAGGACCAGGCTGATGGGATGTATTTGGCTGCTGACAAGGTCGAGGCACTGAAGAAGAAAGATGGTCCTTCATGGGCCAAGCTCAAGTCAATATGATTCTCAATACTCCATGTCTAGGACCTGTGGGCCTCGAGGCATAATCTCCTTTGTTATCCCTAGGCTAGGGGATAACAGGGACTTCAAGTCTGCATAGGGAAATGGAAAAGGCCTTCTGAGCAAGTTGCATGGGGCGAGGAAAATATTTCTATAACAGATGCCCCCTAATGTGTGAGGTTAGAGGAGTATCTTCAATGGCCGAAATACATTATAATTCCCAAAATTGGAGTAATGGATACCCAACTGGACAAACTGGTTGCTCATAAGAATATTACAATCCTTAATGACTTTGTACACATGGATGGCAATTTGAATTACACTGCAAATCCATGTGGAAATATAACAAACCACTGTTCATGGCCATGAATAGGCAATACAAAGTAGATACATGCCATAGGCTATCATAGTCACGAACAAGGCCCAATGAAAACTAGTCTCATAATCAATATGAAGATATCTGTATACATTGGAGTACAATATGATCTCCCATGATCATTGAAGTCATATAGGTACTGGTCCAATGAATGATAGCAACATCTCAGGAAAGCCGCGACTATAAATTGATGTCCTCAAGTCTTCTACACGATCCACCAAAGGTGCAAGTCTACATCATATGAATAGAGGATTTGAGGTCGAACATAATGAGACTTCGTTTGATCACTGGTCATTAAAGTATATCGTTAATAAACATGAGACAACCTACCGATAATGAAAGTAGGTATCAAGGCACCAAGTACATTCTTACAAGTGTGAATAAAGGTGTTGAGGTCAAACACTTGAAGATTCCATCGATCAGGAGACATTGATGTATTCCCAACTATCAATGGCAAGAGAACCTGCCACTGATAACTGCAAGCCTCTAGTTACTCATAGGACTCTAGGCCTCGTTTCTAGATAGATGATATGAAGTCGATGGAAGGAGACTCGCTAAAAGGAGATAATTATGGCATATCTAATCAGTTAGCATGAGGTACAAAGCAATAGCTTCATGATTTGGAGGAAATCAGACGAAGCACATGTTCACAAACCAACGAATTTGTGCATCTTTCGCATGCACCATATGCAAGCAGTGCACGAAAAAGACCTTATGAATAGCATCCAATAATGAAAACTATTGACAAAGGCGAGGAAAACCCCAATAAGGTTAATGGAATCCAAGAAACTACAGAAATCCCAATGTGTGAATAGATTTCTTGTCGTCGAACACAAGGGAAACCCCCTAGTCAGGGACCAATGAGGAGATGCTGACTGTTGGGTTCAAGGTTACCTACCCATAATGAAAGTAAGACCAGGGTGCACGGTAGGACTAAAACTTCATGTGACTCTAAGACACACTGAGGGTATGGATGAAATGCAAAGTCAAGATATCTAAGCAATGGACGACACAGACTCATAGACATCCTTTGAACAAGAGAATAAGACATATGGAGGACTTTGGCATCATAGACTTGATAATGAAACTTTGTGATGCAGGAGGCAACAATCAAATTCTCCATAGGGACTAGAAGAGTAACCAGTCAGACGAGTAAACTCTAAGTAATGAGCTCAACTTCCTAAGGTCATGCTAAACAAAAATTTTGGATGATAAGTGGACTCAAAAGTTTGTGCTCTGTTCAAAGGCAACACGACTGTTGTCAACATGAGATAATATTCTGTTACCACCCATCTTTTTTTTTTTTTCATAGAAAAATGAATGCTATGATATAAAGGATGAAATGAGTGTCATGAGTAAGCAACTAGTTCCAACAATGAAACATACCTATGCTCAATGCAAGGAGGTGAATGCAGGACATGGACACTCGCGGGAATGTTTCCTCCTAGGGTATAGGGTGTTAAGCTGCAAAGGATATAAACAAGACTCTGCTTGGCTGGTGATGAAAATTGCTAAGGGAATAGGATTATAATGCAAAAGAGGGAACCAACAATAGGCTCAATATTGCAAGCAAGAGAATGAAATGCAATTAAAACTTAACTCCAAAGAATGTCCTTTTTCGTGAATTTAGTCCCCTAGGCCCGAAAAAGTATAAAACAATACCTAGGAGAACTATTCTAGCCACTAGTGACTAGAGTATTCCTTTTTCGAAATTTGTCTACTTGGTCTAGAAAATGGTTAAAATTATACCAAATAGACGTCCTTTCAAATCCATTTAACGAGTGTGAAAGAGACAAGTTCACTCGACAATCTTTTCGCTTTTTTAGAGAGTTGGAGAAGAGCTTAACTAAGACTCAAGAATGTTGTTCTAAGCAACATATCATAGGGGAGGCTAGGGCTCCCATGCAGGTCTTCTGTCAAAATTCAACAACTCATAGATAACTGAAACAAGCTTGGGAAAACCCAAATATTTCCAAGTTGAGGAGGATAAAATACTTGCAGAGGTTACCTTATCTACAATATATTGAAGAATACCCCTTATCTGGAAGGGTGTAGAAGAAGAAAGTCAAGGTTCTACAAGATCATTCCAATCAAAGGAAACCCCCCTAGGACTTGGAGGGAGTGTACTCGATGAGAGTGGAATGCTCCCTTGTTCAGTAGGTACAGGACTAGAAATGCTAAGGACATGGTCGAAAGACTCATCACCCTTCAAAAGAAGAATGGGATTGACTAAAGATTGCAACGACAATGTCACTCCCTTAGACTTGTACTCACTCTCCAAGAGAAGAGTGGGATTGACCGAAGATTTCATCGGCATGACCACTTCTTCAAACGTTGGTTGAATAGGATGCGAGATAATAAGGTTAAGAGACACATCACCCCCAAAATAAGAGTGGTGTCGGTCAAATATTGCATCGACACGACTGTTGGTTGAACAGGATGCAAGACACCATGGTCAAGAAATGTATCAACCCCAAAAAGAAGAGTGATGTTAGCTAAAGATTGCATCGGGATGACCGCTGTATCAACCAAAGAAGGATTAAAATGTTGGGAAACCAAAGATAACTTAGAACCCGAAGGGCCCCTAGGTAAGGACCACGCTTCTTGTACCACAATAGTAGTAGGGCACAAATGACTAAGGTGATCTCCTTTGCAAAGTCAACAAAGGAACTTGGGCTTATGTCTTATATGTCTATGCTTTTCAATCATATGAATTCCCCCAACATGACTTGCAGTGGCTGGTGACATGCTCCCAACATGACTTGCAGAGGCTAGTAGCAGATCTCCATCATGACTTGCAGAGGTTGGTGATGTATGTGCAGTGTGACTAGCAGAGGTTGGTGATGTATGTGTAGTGTGATTAGTAGAGGTTGGTGACGTATGTGCAGTGTGACTAGAAGTGACTAGAGTTGTTCCCCCAACATGACTTGCAATGTCTGGTTATTGGTCTTCAACATGACTTGTAGAGGTTGTTGACCTATATCCAACATGACTAGCGGAGGTTGGTGATATAATGCTAGTATGACTTGTAGTGACTTGACTTGTGTTTCCATGATGACTGGTGACGACTGGTTGCAACATTTGAGACCAAGGTTCTAGGAAAGACTGATTTTGAGAGATTGCAGGCCAAGAAAGGTTTTGATATACACCATGGCCCTGTCCGACAAGATAGTATCCTCCTCCAACCTAACTCATAAAGAGTTGTAAGGGCATCGTCACTAAGGAAGTCACTTGCAAAGAGAAAGAAACATGACAAGGGTTACTCAGGTGAGGATATATGTTTCCCCTAGATGAAGGAACTTCATGAAGGGGGACGCCCATACTATAAAAATGACTCTCCCCAGATGAAATACGAGAGGACAGACGAAGTTATTCCATGGGAAACACATTCGTAGGAGCCAACATAGCGGACATAGGATAGATGGAAGGGATGTAATAAGTAGAATGAACGCCTGCTTGAGCACTTTCTCCTGGAAAAGTGAAGCTAGGATTGGAACCATAGGAAGGAAGATTCCAAATTCCCACCGTAAGAGTTGGTTGAGGGATATGACTCCCACCAAATGAAAAGGGAGAATAAAGAGGCATCATAAGGAGGATGGAAAGTGCGAAGACATGTGTGGCATACTATGAGGAAAATGATTAGAGGCCCAAGGTATTGGCTGAGTATCATGATTCAACATACCACTCAAAAATACAAAAGGATTCGTCCCCATGGAATGAGAAAAGACCATGGGTTGGGTAGCAGTAACTGAGGGAGTCACAGGGGCTCCACTAACCATATAAATGAAAAATCATGACACAATAAAAAATTCTAAGGCCAACTAATAATCATAGAGCACACCAAAGTAAAGCAAAAAGGCCAATGCACACAAACATGATATAGTTTCTCAAAAGGGGCCTCCCTCACTAGAGTAGGTATGTCTCGCCCAAGAGGGGCTTGAGACTCCCTTCAAAATATTGGAGCTATCAAAATCAGTTATAAGGGCCCTCATGGGATTAACAATGCAGTCAGTCAGATCCCCCCGTAGAGGTAATCCTCCATAAAGGTTGTGTGTTGTCCGACCCTTATCTAACTCAGGGTACTTGCAGAATAACCCCTACAAGTAACCTATGTTGCTACCTATGTCAAGCAACTAAATCCACCACGATATAACCAATGCACAAGCGAACAATCGTAAGTCATGTCCACTGTATGGGCAGGGTAACAAAGCCCGAAATCTTGAAAGAGTTTCCTCTCACAAAGGTGAAGGTACTAGAAATACCCCCAGATACGAATAGATCCTCATAAATATCTCTGATGCTAAGAAGGTATTATATGGATATCTATGCAATCAACTTCGCGTGACCTTGTGCTTAACTTCAGTGTGAGCAAAGCCTCCAGATGTCACCAATTATACAATGGATTTCACCACTCCCTTAGTCATACACATATGTTGAGTTTAATATCCTTGGGGAAGTTTACTCAAAAAATCCTATTCCAAGGCTCTATATCTTAAGCTAGTTTGTGTAACTTGAAAAATAAAATCTTTTCTAATCAATTTTAAATTAATCAGCGTTGCTTTTAGTGGATTTGTTTATTCAAAAGATGTGGTTGTGAAACTGATGATGTTATGACTCAACAAATAAAATGAATGAATATGAACATAAAGCTAAGTCCTAAACGTCAATTCTCAAAAGATGATAATCTTTTCAAAATGCAACTTTTAGTTCAACTCTGTAATTTCAATAAGATGAAATCTTTCTATACATGTCTCAAGATGAATAATAAACTACCCAAAAGAGAAAATGCCAAAATGCAAAATGTATTTTTTTTGTATTTTCAATATAAAGAAATGAAAATGCAAGGACTGAACAACAACTTGATATATAGACCCTACTGTAAGCAAAAAGAGACAAACCAAGCAGGATACCAATAAGAAGACACTCAACCTGAGATGCAAGGACAACCAATGAAAAAAATGATGAGAAAGAAAAATCGCCCAAAAATTCAACCAAAAAAAGGTTTCCTATCACTCTGTAGGCACTCAATAGTTATGACAAAGACCCAAGAAGACTCAACAACTATCAAAACTCACCCAACAAACACCAAATTCAACAATCAAGGAAAAAATATTGATGTATGCGACTGTTTAAGCAAAAACCGTGTATGTATGCACCCTATAGAATGACAACTCGTATATGTACGCAAATGTCAAGTGAAAACCACGTATATATATATTGCTAGGTTAAGGATAAGAAAAAGAAACTCAGATTGAAAATGAAAATAGGTTGTCAAGCAATCAGACGAAAAGGAAAATCAAGCTAACTGAGAGAAATCAAAGGAGAAAAACACTCCAAAACTCAAAAGGAAGATTCATTCCCCAGTATGGTCGCCAATTCTGTTATAAGGAAAATCACTCTATGGCATGGGGTAAGCCACCACAGACGAAATGGCTGTAGAAATCAACTCTAATCTCAAGTATACTATATAAAC
>ML781800.1:348869-375613 GCA_009831015.1 Picea engelmannii
CTAACTTTTCCAACAATTTAGAACTGCATATATAGAATTAGATTTACAACCATTTTTTCTTAAACAACATCACAACCTTAGCATTCTATTGCTATGTCTATTCATCCATATATTGTCCACATTGACACTACACACCTCAGATGGCTTCTCTAGTTAGAACTACACCCCTATATAGGTATATGTACAACCATTCTTTCTTAAACAACAACAACACCACATTGTTAGCATTCTATTGCTACGTATACTCAGCCAGATATTGTCCACATAGACACTACACCTCAGATGGTTTCTCTAGTTATAACTACATACCTATATAGGTAGAAGTACAACCATTCTTTCTTAAACAACACCACCAAAGCCTTAGCATTCTACTGCTATGTCTACTCAGCTGGATATTGTCCACAATGACACTACATCTCAGGTGGCTTCTCTAGTTCTCCATCCTTCAATGTAACTCAAACATGGCTATATACATTCTCTTCATATGTATACTTCACCAGCATGGATGCACACATAGAACACATTCCATATTCATTGTGCACATTAATCATTGGAGTTTTCTTGTTTACACTCTAGGAGCAACACATTAGATCATGGACATGCCATCTTCAATCGATACTGATCACCTTGGCCCTACAACAAGTTCTTCACATCAACACACAAATAAGTATCAGTCCTATATCACCACAAGCTCAGACTAGAACATCCTTACTATATTCAAATCCAATGCATTCTATTTTTCCACCAAGTCTATCATGTCCTCGAAAAATCACAGTTGCAAGAGATTACAACAGAGCACACTCAACCTTGTAGTATCATATCAATAGTTCATGCCATACCACCCTTTAATCTTTCCACCAAGTCTATCACCTAGACTAGTGTGATCACCCTTCATTTCAAAACATTGTGATCACACTAACTTGATTTGGTGTGAACTACCCTTCGAGTTAAACATTTCCATTTCTCTTCATTTATATGGTATCATGTACCTTCATTTGAATAGAGTGAGTTACCTTTACTTGAATAGGTGTAAGTGTCTTTGTTTAAACAAGTGCTCCATTGTTTTGATCTACCATTCTTTCAAAGCGTTACACCTTTTTTCGTGGGAACACCTTTGATTTCTTTCATTCATATGAGCGTGAGAAACCTTCATTTTTTTGGTAAGGGAATGACTCAACCACAAGGCTATGGGTCAATCACGAATCACGAATCCCAACATACAACTTCTCAATATGGTATACCATATTACAATGTAATATGATATACCATATCTCATGTAGTTTTTTTTTTTTTTAAACCTAAAGGAAGCGTGGAAATATCGATGATAATTCGTCATAAGGCAAGGATTGTTTTGAACAAGAGTGGCAATAGCAACGAAAGTTCGTCACAATTTGCCATGGTTTTGCGTCGCACATATAGCATCTGCGTCATAATTTTTGTCTCTGCCAAATGTTTTTGTCACTATTTCCACGCTTTTGCGTCACAACTTTCCATAGTTTTGTGTCGCACGTATGGCATCTGCGTCGTAATCTATTGGTAAGTTTTTTTACCTTGGCATGGTTTTTCGTCCCTATTGCGACGAAGTTTCGTCGTTATTGACACGATTTATAAGGTAAACCTATCTTGATGGTGATGACACATGGAGGGTTAATTTCGTCGCTATTCCCACGAACACTTGGTTCGTGGATATAGCGATGAAAAAATAGTGACGAAAACTAGTCCTTGCTTTCATGGAAAGTGCGATGGATATGTGTGGCAATAGCAACGAAAAACCATGGAAAATTTGGTCATATGTAGTAGTGAAGATATGAAAGCATATGGTGATAATATATATTGTTAGCAAATATAATAGCATAATCCATCAACATTCATAACAAATATTCCCATGGAATAACAATTCACATATTTGCAAGATATTAATTGGACGATAAAATAGTATTTCTATTAAAAGATGGTCAACATAAGTTTATGAATGACAAACTTCCATGTCGGCACGTCTCAGAATCAAGAAAATAATTCCCTTCCAGCTGGGCCTCCACCACTTCAATCTTCCACCAAAGGAAATCTCATATAAGAGAGACAATGAGGTTCTCCATCAAAGATGGAAGAGCTTGGGGGATGAACAATGTGTTCAAAATTTAAAGGAAAAAGGGATGCAGACTCAATATGAAGTGAATAATTTCTCCAGAGTAACTTTGCTCTCAAAGTTGAATTCTTCTCCCTTTCCACGGTTTGGATATGGCTCATTTATAGCCTTCAAATGGAACTGAAGGGCCGAATCAGAATGTTTATAGTATATGGAAGGTCAAGGATCATGGATATCATGACGTGACATGGAAACCTTATACATTTTTTTTAATTTTTATCACCAAACTATATATACACGGGTTGTAGTGGTGCAACCTGCGTATACGCATGTTGTATAACTGATAGGGCAGGTATATGTGGAAAAATATAATTTTTATCTCTGGGAACTGCAAAAGGGGACTTCAAGTCTGCATTTTGAGAAAGTTGCAAGGGGTGAGGCAAATCTTGCTATAACACATGTATAGCTCAAGTTCCATGTTTTTATGCATGTTACCATTAGAAAAGACATAGCCCCTAACAAAATGTTTCCCCCTACTCTTGCATCTTTGGCCAATACACATACCTCTGCACATTTGTCAGTGTCTTTGTCATGGAAAAATGCTCAACTATATTGTAAGTGTGAGGTTCTCTCATCAAATGAGTTTGTCTATCTTGTGGTATGCATAACTTGTCTAGCTTTTACAACAACTCATTATGAAGATGGTGTTCATTTTTTTTCACATTAGCAACTCCTATTTCTTTTAGTTGTTAGTATATTCTTTTGAAATCTTCATCTCTCTGATAGTATTCACTTCACAAATTGTGATTGAATGGATGAAGTTTCATTAGCATACCTATCATTGCGATTTATTGGTGTACATGAACATTTTCCATATTTTCTTACTGTTAAAGGGAACTACTATTTACAAAATGTCTATTTTTAGCAAGTAGTTATTTATAGTAGATCTATTTGTAGCAGGTGGCAGTGACATGGTAGTGGCAAGGATCAAAGTGCACTTCACCTTCAATATTCCTCCTTCCATGAGAATATTTACCTCCTAGACAAGTGCGCACTTCCACTAGAGTATCATTTAGTGTCAGTTTTATTTTTAGTCACTTCAATTATGGCGTTTAGTTCAACATGCATGAGTTTTTACTTGTGAATGTTTAACTCTATTATTATCCAACTAACTCCACTTGCTGATAGTATTATTTTTGGAAGTTCTAATTCCAATAATAACCAATTCCATTTATAACTAGCCAACTCTATTTTTTGCTAGTTAACTCAATTTACCACTAGTTAATTTTAGAGTCACATGAGCATGCACAAGGAATCCCTAACCCTAGCAAACATTTCTTCTCTCATGGATATTTCTATAAACATGCATCACTCTCTCATTATAAAATATTGAATTCAATAGTTCATTCTCTCTTCTTTATTTTGGGTCTCATGCTTGCAAGTGTTCTTTATTCTTAGCAACTAAATTATTGTGCTTAACAATTTAGTTTCTTCTTTGCAATTAGATTCCTGTATGAGAAATTTTACACAATCTTCTTCATTGGGGGTCATGATGTAACACCCTATTTTTGATCCCCAGATTAACAATGTATAATTTTGTATACGATGAATGGTCGATGGCCAATCAATGTAATATGTATATATTTCACATTAAGGGATAATAATAAAAATACATCACCCGTTGTAGACAGAGAAGGATAAAAGAATGAAGGGATATGATTCCAAAGGATAGAAAGATAAAGGGCTTAAAGGGGCCAATGCCAAATAATTTTATTTTATTCCTAGCCTAATGTGTTTTGCTTATGTCATCCTAAGTCACATCAACCTTGGAGTTAGTGGGGAAGTGAGATACACAGGCTTCTTATGAAGGCATGTGGTGTCAATCAGTCCAATTGGTTGGACTCTATTACATTAAATTATTGACCTAGGGATCATAAACTGATAAAGTGCAATGCAAAATATATGTAGCGTCCTAATCTATCTTATGATGCATAAGGAAATTTTCTCATTGCTTTAGCTATAGAAACAAAGTTCTGTTCAACTGCAGAAAGAACAGAGTAATGCTTAACAAATGCAAAACACAGTTTTAAGGAAGACAAAAATAATTCTAAGTTGTTTAACCAATAATATACTTGATTGTTATAACATTCTCTTGATCACTTAACACTATGAGGTTCCTGTTGATCACAACAATCGATTATTCAATTGATCGTTGCAAAGTTAGTTACTCCTGTGCAAACATAAATGAATATGTTGCAGAGAGAAACAACATAATTATAAATCACACAATTTAAATAATGAAAACACAATAACAATAATGTTTAAATAAATGAATAATGTGCTCTTCCGCAGGGGTCCCTCCTGGTTCTCGGTGCACTATTTGATGAGATCATATAAGATTAAACTCCTTTGAAACACAAATTTAATAACTCATGAATATGAAAGTAACCATAGGCTTATATTAACCAACAAATGAGTTTTACAAGTTCAATTACAAAGTGTGATAATGGTAATCCTCCTTTTGAGGTTCTAATCACTCATATTTGTACAATACGAACATGATCATTTAGATCCACATGATACAGATCTCTTGATACAATTCTTATCAAACAACTCATGCACATATTTCTAAATAAGATATAGATCAGTTGTGGATGTTTGAATTAATATTGATTATCCACAAATAGAGAAATTCATGATAGGATACATGAATTTCTCAAATGCAATCTCACCTTACTCTCGTTCCTTGATTTGTTGTAGCTAGCTTCGCGTATTCTACCATGTGTATGTGTTGAATTCAAGTTTGAATTCACCCCTACTCCATGATGGAAGATCTATATGCCAATCTGACAAGTGGGTGAGCTTCGTGGATCCTTTTGATGCTTCCTATATTTCATGGTTCGATCTAAGGCTGACTGCATCCTTGTAGATGGAAAAATCTACTGCAGAAACATGTATGAGTAAATAGGCTACAAAACTGTAATTATGAGTTGCTGTAGAATCAAAAGATTTTGTAGCTACTAATCATAACAATGGTTAATTAAATCATTATGCATTAAGAAGAATAGAATTAAACTTAAGAATGGACCAATTACCTATAACCTTCTTCAATGCATAATTTCTATAGTTGAACATGTTTAAGTGGAAAAATGAGTAAAGTGTGATATAAATGAGGCATATATATAGGTTATGAATGCGAATAAAATATAGAACTATGAAAAAACGAGTCCATTTTGATGACTCAACATCTCCCCCACATAGAATATGTTGCATGTCCTCATGCAACCAAAATGATTTTGCTCCCTTTAACACAATTTCAAAATTTCTTCCCCCTTCCTCCTTAGGTTGTGGCTAAGGAATCTATCAGAATGTTCAAGCCCGAGGCTTGTCCCTTCCCACTTCTTGCCTTCTCAAACTTGGTCCTTAATCTTCTGATCTTAATCTTGCTTAGCTTGCTCTGCATATACCACTTTTTGGCTTTAGTCGACAACTTCTTTTGAGATTCTAGTTGCTCCTTATCTTTTTGTAGTTGAGTAATATTATCTTTCAAGGCTGAGTTTTCTAACTTGATGTGATTATCAAGGAGTGTTAGCTTCTTGAGTTCTTTTATTTTTCTAATCTTCCCAACTCACCTTTCCTTGTAATAAGCAACAACATGCTCTATTTCTGGTTCCTTTTCAATCTTAGTGTCATCATGTATTTCATAAACAATGTCAAACTGATTAAATTGTTTGTTCAAATTCTCTGAATCATAAGTAGAAAAATAAAAACTAGCTTATGGACTAGAAAAAAAATCAGGCTTGTTCTTTTTGTGTAAAACTATCTTCTCCCTTCTTTCTGGCTTCTCTTGGTCAGAATCTTCAATTTCAATAACTTCCTTGTCATGGGCCTCACTGTTATCATGCTTCTCTGTTGTTGATTCCTTCGTAATGTTCCTTGTAGTACACCACATGATGGCTTCAACTTTCCTTTTCTTACTTTGAACTGCCTCTGCTCTACTTCCTGATCCTTGAGACCTTGAATTTTCATCTCCCAACTTTAATTTGTTGCACTAGACTTTATTGGTTTCCTTGGCTATGCTTTTCCTAGGTCTTCCTCTTGATTTTGAATATCAGGGTTTGAAAGCTTGAATTATTCCTCCGTCTTCCTCTCTATGCTCTATTTCTTCTTTGTCATGCTCCTTGATGTTTTTCCTTTCTTCTTCTTAGGTTTTTCACTCTCCTTGTCCTCTATATGTTCAAATTCTTTAGCTTCTGTAGCTTCCTTCATCTCTGCACGTTCCAAATCTTCTTCCTCTAGTTCTACATTCTCTAACTCAGGTACTTCAGGACTTCCTTGCTTGGTTTCCAATATTTCCAACTTGAAAACCCTCTTTTTCATACTTGATACTTTGTTCTCAATATCCTTTTTCTTAGACGCCGTTATCACCTTTTGCTTTGGTGCTTCAATATATTGATTGAGAATCAATAACTATTCCCGATCATCATTCCATTCTTGCAATTTCGTGTCCACCAACATTTTAATTAACCAAAAATGAAGTGGACTACCTTAAACATACCTAGGGTTATGCTGTATTGTGGAAGCCATTTTCTTTAAACTACTCATCAATTAATAAGGCATATCTAGGTAATAACCTTTCAAAAAATGCATCAACAATATAAGATGGTAATAAAAGACTAATCCATACCTCTCTTCACATATCACGTACTTCTATAAGACAAAAAACATGTCACACCACTTCTTCTTGAATGTAGAGGTAGGAATGCCCTTTTTCCAGTTTGTTGTTCATTTCATATTTTTAAGAAAATCCTTCGAGTCTTCACCTCAAATCCTCTTCTTTTTGAACCAAAGTTCAATGCTTTGAGGAAGCTCTGTCACCTGCAAGATAAATTTTTATGTCAATTGGATCTCAAGATCCCCAATTGGAGCCTTTGTGTCATCAAATTTTCTTGCAAAGTCCTTAGCCACCTATTTCTCATGCCCTCAAAAGTTTTGTAGAAAGAGAAAACACCCTTCATTTTCGAATCGCCTCATACACTTGGGATATGCCTTCAAAAGCTCGATACCACTCGACTACTGTCTAATTACAGGCCCCATACTTCAACTATGCAGAGGTCAATGATAATTCAAGACAAAATCAGACTCTTTGTCAAGGTAGGATAGGAAATAGTGATGAGAGAAGGAAAATTTCATGAATAAAATAGAAGTTTTGGGCGATTTTGGTGAAGACAAAATTCATAATTCAAAAGGATGCAAATGGTCATGCTATTTTTCTTGCTATAATTGCAGTTTGTGGCGGTGCTCTTTCATGATTGGGTCGATATGATGGCCCAATCAATCACTTCTGAAATATAATGCACGTCGAAAACAATTTTTTATCATGCGTATTTAGATCATATGATAGAGTGTTTTGGCATGATATATTGCATAGCTAAGGAAAGCATTCACAATCATGATTAAAATCAAATTTGTAAAAACGAATAGTGGGCTTTAGGAAAACAAAGTATGATCATTGAATTTGGCAAAACAAATGGTACACTTAGGCAAAACAAAGCATGCATGATTTGTGGCTCGAGATATTGTACATCTTATATATAACCTATACATGTAATTTCACAAATGATTTAAGAAACCATTACCTCTGTAATTTTACCTATAGCCCGAAAATTTGTGATCTATGGAACTTAACTGTAACATGAGTGAATGTACAATGTTATTCTGTTGATTGTATTACTACATAAAATAATGTTTTGGTACTGAAGATGAATGCTGGTGAAAATGGAAAAGAAAAGGATCTGAAACAAATGCTGATGAAGAGACTAATGTTGCTAAAGAAGTTGGTGTTATTGAAGAAGTTGACTTGGTGCTACTGCTAAAGAAAAAGACGTTGATCGAAGTTTGTTGTAGAGAATCTAATTCTTCTATAATTAAAGTCTCCAGAATTGAATTTCATGACAAATTGAATGAAATTCATAACTTGTACCAATATTGGTCTTGCAAGTTGATAAAATGCATTAGAATCTAGTAATTTCTTTGAAAAATAGCTACATGTAACTTTCGGTAGCTACATGAAGCACTCGTGGCTGTAGAAAAAGTCTACAATTATAGAAACTAAACATTTTTACCCATAACTCTGAGATCATGAATTTTAGTGCTTGATAAAAGTATCTAGCATGCTATGATGATGAAACTCTGGGACTAATGATTCAAAAAACATGATCACTGCTGCTAAACTTATTTCATGAAAACCACTTTTAAAAAAAAATCTTTAATTTTTGAAAGGAATTTGTCTGACTGATACTGCAAAACTAAATCTTTGCAGGTTGCTAATGACTTATTGATGAAACTTTATATGCTAGAAAAAAATGTTGAATAGGATTTGAATATATCCTCCTTGTTTATTTGAATAATTTTGAGAATTCTGTCTACGATCTCTGGTTTTCAAACATAATTCTTGCACATTTGCGCTAGTAAACCGATTTTCACAATCTATGCTTTTTTTTTCTTTACTTTTTCTTTATATTATTCTTTTTTAGAATCGAAAGAGAAAATAATCATCCTGAGATAAGAGTAGGGGAATAATTTCCCTCACTCACTATCTCCATCTCTGGTTGTTGAAGCAAGTTATGAAAAAATTATTCTCTATTAGTAGGCTTTTGATATAACCTTAATCTGTGCCCATTTACTAGAAAACAAATGCCTTCCTCATAAATGATTTTAATTTTGACAGACCCATTATCAAATACCGTCTCTATCTCATATGGCCCTAACTAACATGTATTGCACTTTCCTTTAAATTTTTAAAATCTAGAATCAAATAAGAGAGCTTAGTCACATGGTTTGAATTTCTTCTTCCTGATGAATTTGTCATGCCATATTGATCTTTGTTGCTAGATGATGGTGTTTTTCTAAACTGCATCTTGTCATATCTCATCCAATTAATTTAGTTGTAACAACCTACGTTGTTGTGCTTCTGAAAGATCCATCCCAAGCTTGGATGTTGTTATGAAATTCTTGATTTGGAACTCAATAGGAAACAAAACTTTCTCCCATTCACAAGTTCATATGTTGTATGTCCAGTAGTATTTCTCCATGTGGTTTGGTAAGCCAAAAGTGCCTCATGAAGCATATATTCCCAATCACGGTGGTGTCTCTTAAAATTTTTGGTTAAGATAACTTCAAGTACTTTATTTTTGGATTCCACCTACCCATTATCTTATGCATGGTAGGGGGATGACTTATGATGCTTGATCTTGTATTGTTCTATAATATTCTAGACAAGTTTTGATGTGAATTGAGTGTCCTGATTTGTTAAAATTTCTCTCGGGACACCAAAACAAGTAAATATGTCCTCAAACAAAAAATATACAACAGATTGTTCATTAGCATGCAAAAGAGGTTTGGTTTCTACCCATTTAGTGACATAATCACTACATACCAAAATATACATTTCTTCCTAAACATTGAAAAAATAGGCCCTACAAAATCTAAGGCCCATTTCTCAAATGGTTCTATTAATACCTAAGGTTGTAGAGGCATCTTGTCTGCTTGTATTGGTATACCCATCCGCTGGCCACTATCACAACTTTTAACGTATTTCTTGGAATCTTTGAAAAGAGTAGGCCAATAATACTCTAGACGAAGGACTTTATATGCAGTTCTTTTGTCAACAAAATGGCCTCCACATGGTTCATCGTGGCATGCCTTCAATATGTCAAATACTTCATCCTCTCGTACACACCTCAAAATGATAAGATAAAGTATAGTAGAAAGAGTTCTCGACCAATCCATGAGTAAGTGGCACTCAATTTAATGATCTTCTACTTCTCCTTTGTAGAAATATGTCAAGGCAATTTTCTTGTAGCCAGATAGTTAGAAATATCTGTAAACTATTAAGGACCTAACCTCCCTAACCCTTCATGTAGGCAGAATAATATATTTTCCATGTAATAAAGGCCAATATTAATAAGGCCTAGTAATAAGGAAGAATAAGTCAAATGTAAGAAGACCTAATAGAAGATTTTGCTTCTAGAAGATCTTCCTCTAGATTGTTCTTGTGGTAGATATATTTAGTATAAATAGGAGTCTACGACATGAGAAGTTTTGTCTTGAGAGTTATTGTAATAGAGAGCTGCTCTGCTGGAGGTTTCCCCCTCGAAGAGGCAAGTGAACATTGTTTCCTATAAATAAAGGTATTATTTTGGCGTTGTGGTTTCATCTATTGTATTGTTCCACTGTTATTCTCTGCCATATTTATGTTTTCTTTTATTGTAATAGATCTAGTACTTAACAAGTGGTATCATAGTACTTTCCTTGGTAGAAACTGTGGGTAATTTTTTTTTTTCAGGGTCTAGATGTATTCCAATTTCTTAAAGCTACAGTGATATGTCGTTCAACGCATAAATCCGCGGTTGGGGAAGCATACATGCAGGAACTACAAGTGGTACTTAAGCACACATTGTTTTCCACCCTTGTAACCCATGTTGGTACCCCTTTGAGAGGTAGAGCATACGAAAACACCTGTATGCGGACTAAACTAGATATCCTGAAGCCATCTGTAGATAAACCGATTGGTCGCTTGAATGCTATAGTGCCACCGAGAACAAAACTCGGGAATATATTCTCTAGTACCTGGCTAATCGGGTAGTACGACTAAGGGTACAATCTAGCCTCCTTAGTTGGTGCCCTAAGATATTAGGTCGAGTACTACTGTTCGACCACGCACATATAATAGAGAGATATAGCACAGGACAAACCCTTGTCTGTAGGCACCCTGAAAAACCTAACCCTTGGGATGAAAACATAACAAAACATGAACAAACAAGATCTATTGTCGTGCAAACTTACCATATACATTCAAGTTGCGAAATTACTACATATTTCTTCCTGTTAAGAATTTGAGATCTATCCCATTGGACTTCTCTTTTCATTTTGATCACAGTAATACCTATCAATTTTAATTTTTTTTCTCTGTGGTCCCGACCCCCTTCCGCCCCCCTTATTTGGGACTTACCCCATTGGATTCCCCTCGCCCTGATCATAATGATACCCTTCACCCATAACCCCTTTTTTGTGTGTTCCCACCTGCTCCTTTCTTGTTCCCCCCTTCATCATGATCCACACTCGTAGCCAATAACTTGAAGCCTGAATCAATACCTTGTCGTATGATTTCACAGAGACTCAAAAGGAAGTGTGACAACTCAATTCCAATATTACCACCTTCAATAAAAAAATGCATTCCACCATAGATGCAAAAATGGAAACCCTGAAACAAGACCTCTCTACTCAGCTTGAATCCTTCGCTGCTCAGATTTGCGCTAAGATGAATATTACAGGAGACTTTAAAGACCTTACCTCATATGACCAACCTTTGCACCTCGAAGGTGAGACTTCCTCCAATTCCTAGAATTTTCAGTCCCATCACTTTTAGCGTGACCTACGCCTTCCTCAAGTGGATGTGAAAAAATTTAATGGCTCAGATCCCACCGACTGGGTAACTCAAATGGAACACTATTTCTCTTTGTACAACATTATGTATGAGTTGGCCAAAATCTGGTATGGTGTTGTCCATCTAGACCAAGAATGTTGACAATGTTGGCAATGGATAAATAATTCCCGCCAAGGGTATGTGGCTTGGATACAATTTGTTGCAGATATTTATGAATGCTTTGACACTAACACCCACCATTTAGGCCGTTTGACAAAGTTGAAACATTCTAGCACAATGGAATACTTTATAACTTCTTTTGAGTGCTTGGATTTCCGCACAGAGGGCATGTGTGATTATTTTTCCGAGAATGATTTATCAGTGGTCTCAAGGATGAGATCCATGCCCACATCATCATGGATCACCCCCAGAGTTGGGTGGAAGCTACTAAAATATCTAAGGAAGCACACCAATTTGTCTCTTCTCAAACTAGAAAATGATCCTTTATTCCTCACATGAAACCAATCACTCATGCCCCTCCTTCCACCCCACTGAAGATATAGAAATTGACCCGGGAAGAAATGGATGAATGCCAATTCAAGGGCTTTTGTTATAATTGTGATGACAAATATTTTCCTGGGCACAAGTGTAAGGAACACAATATTTTTATGGCCATATTTAAGGATGTTTCTAAAGAAGAGGCCGAGGCTCCCCCTGTGATCGAGTCACATGAACCCATTGACCTTATTCCACCATCAAACCCCCCAGAAGTTGAATCGGTCATTTCCTTAAATGTTCTCACTAGCTTCTCTTCTCCCCAAACACTCAAGCTAATTGGTTACATTAAGCATCATAAGGTCATCATCCTCATTGACATAATTTTATTCATCATTGCATTGCCCAAGAAACTAATTTCTATATCCATGCAATAAACAACTTTCAAATCATGATTGCCAATGGAGGGTCCATGAAATGCGGGGGGTGTTGTGAAAATGTGCGTCTCCAAATTGGTCAGTACAACATGAAATCTCATATGTTTGCTATTGACATGGGTGGTTGTGACATTATGCTAGGTCTGAATGGTTAAGGACTCTTGGCCCCATTCCCATGGATTTTAAGGAATTAATGATGAAATTCAACCAGGAGGTAAAACAATATAAGTTCCAAGGAATCACAGTAGGTTCCCCTGAGATCATCAGTTCCCATCACATGAAAAATATCCTCAAAAAAGGTCATTTTGACATTATTGTACAACTCCATTCCATCCAAGCCACTGAGACACCCTCTGTGCATCCTGACCTCCAATCCTTCCTCTCCAAACACCAAGCTATTTTTTCCACTCCCCAAGGACTTCCCCTTTCCCATGGTGTTTATGATCATTCCATTCCCCTCATTCCCAATAGCCTTCCTCCCAATGTTCATACCTATCGTATTTCCTTTGCCAAGAAAAATGAAATTGAGAAAAATTTTCAAGAATGGCTCGTCGTGAGTGTTATCCGTCCTTGGTACTTAAGAAAGAAGGTTCTTGGGGCATGTGTCTTGACTTTCACACCCTCAAAAAAATCACCATCAAAGACAAATTTCACATTCCTATCATTGATGATCTCTTGGATGAATTAAGTGGTGCCCAATTCTTTACTAAACTTGATCTTCATTCTGGCTACCACCAGATACATATGAAAGAGGCAGACATTCCTAAGACTGCATTTCTAACTCATGAGGGCCATTATGAGTTCTTGTTCATGCCCTTTGGCTTGTGTAATGCTCCCTCCACTTTATAAAGCCTCATGAATCATGTCTTATGTCCTTTTCTCCATCATTTTGTCTTAGTTTTCTTTTTTGTGTGGTCCCACCCACCCCTTTTTGGTTCCCCCCTTCATCATGGCCCACACTCGTAGCCAAGAACTTGAAGCATGAATAAATACCTTTTCATCTGATTTCCCAAAGACTCAGAAGGAAGTGCGGCAACTCAATTCCAATATTACCACCTTCAATAACAAAATGCATTCCACCATAGATGCAAAAATGGAAACCCTGAAACAAGACCTCTCTACTCAGCTTGAATCTTTCATTACCTAGATCTGCACCAAGATGAATATTACGAGAGACCTTACCTCATATAACCAACCTTTTGATGAAATATAGACAAGAAGAACAACATGGTGGAAAAGGCTCACTAGCCAACACAATTAGTATTCACTCCAATGTTACATATTTATAGTACAATGGGTGATGCCACCTCATAGAGAGATTTGCTCTAGATCCTAAAATCATGCATGATGAATAGGCTAGGCAATCTTAACTAACTCATTAGTTATCACTTGAGGATATATTACTAATATCCTAAATGAATAATACAAATATAGGTGACAATATAGACTTAGTGATTGGTAAAGGTAAGACATAGGCTAACAATCCCCCCCTCAATCACAAGTCTGATCAATAATACCAACAATTAAACATAAACTAGTATCAATTCCAAGTCTTCATACTGAAACTCTTGAGTTGAGCCTCAATGAAGAATTGCCTGAAAAACCGCCAATCTGGATGCTGAACATGTTCATTTGAAATGAACTGGAAGAGAGTTGAGATATGGAAGTGAACAACTGCAATATCTGAACATTCCCTGATTGCTTGACAATTTGATCATTTTACCAAGTATTTTAGCTAGAAGAATCTGATGTCTTCTGCTAATTGGTGAACATGCAGTATCACCACTCTACTATCAGTGTATCACTGAAAGTGCTCTCTGAATCTATGGTTTGGGATAACCACTGACCAATTGATACCATGCATCTGATGGTTTTTGGATAACCACTAACCAATCTTGACACTTTTAGGTGTCCAACAACATCCCAATGTATAATGTGTATGATTCAATTGCAAGTCATTGAACCATAATCCTGTCAAATTCTACCATCTCTGGAAAATCTCACTATGTAATCATCTGAGCCAGGATGCATGCAAATTGTTTACTTAATCTAAACTCAAATCTGATGAGAGCGAACCAAGAGAAGTGAATCAACTTCTAGTCTGACACATCCTTGAAAATGCCTGACAACTCAATCAAATGCCAAGCTACAATGCAGAAGGATCCTCTTGTCCTCTGCTAGGTCGAATGACCATCTATGTGAGCCAAATGTTCACATCATTGCTCTCAAAATCAAAGTCTGTATGATTCAACTTAAACTTATTGAACCATAATTCTGCCAAAGTCTGTCATCTACAGACCGCAGTTGCCCATTTGGAAAATTTCATGCCCATCTGGCATACTTGATGTTTGTTGTTGTCGAAATTTTTTGTCTGACAACCAATTCCATCATCAATTCCCCCCTTTGTTAGCTGAAAGGAGAGACCACAAGTGGTTTCATCAACCATCATCATTGGAATTTTGAACTCCCCCCCTTAAGGTGTATGAGAGTTACATCATTGTACTCCCCCCTTCTAGGCTCAAGAGAATACCATACTTGTTCCATTTGAGTACAACACAAAGTGGGCATGTGGAAAAAACCACATGTTATCTCATCCCGTGAAGGCCATGCTCGAAAGCTACACCATAAGGGGACCACTTATGTGAGGTACAAAAATGTTATGTGATACAAGATTAGTCTTTACTCGAGATTGAATTCTACGGTAAGACTTATATAATCGCTTGGTTGTTGATGACCATTGCCAAGGATCAATCCACTCATAGTGAATCTTCAATCTTGCAGGTTTCTTCAGTGTTGAACATTTGTCTGAAGAATGGTTATGCTTACCACAATGATGGCAAGGATGGAGATCAAAACACTGGTTCTCCTTGTGACCAACTCGATTAAAATGTTGGCACTTATCATTCTGATGCTGAACTTGAACAGATGAAGTTGAAGCTTCTTGAAGGAATCCAACACTATGGAACTTGATTGGTCTTGAATCATCAGGAATATGAAAGGTAACTTCCTTGTCATATTCAAGTCCTATTCTATTCTTGTTGTAAATGATTTCTTCCCAAAGTCTGATGACGGGCTTGGAAAGAGTATTCTGAACCTGTTGCTTTGAAATCCGTGGAAGTGGATTTACTGCATGTTGATGCATCATTGAAAGGTTTTCTTCATTAAACTCAAAAGAAAACTCTTGAAAAATAGGTTCATGAATAGATTCAACTTCGTCTGAAATTGATTCTGAAGTTGTATCACTGTGTTGTTCCTTCACTGACTGTTGATAAAAAACATCATCATCATCATCATCATAGAGAGGGTTGTGCTGAACAAAAACTAGTTCAGAACACTTCACTGGCTATTTATTTTTGAGATCAGTCAACTCATCATTCAATAGTTGGGATAGAGATTGAAGAAGTCTAACTTTAGCTTGCGTCACTTGCAAACAACTTAGCACTGATTGAAGAGTTGTTTTGTTCAATAACACTGTGTTGTCTTCAGTGGTGTTTATTAGAGTGTTAAGTAACTCTAATAATTCTATATTTCGAGCCATTTAAAAACACTAAATGAGGTCTCCTTGTGCAGGTAGATCCTGATTACAATTTGACTCCACAGAAGAAGGTTTATTTGCAACTCGCTCACTTGAACTTCACGCTCGCTTGAATTTGTTTTCTTGAACTTTCTTCCAAGAAGTTGAGGATGTCGGTTACCACCAAAAGTGCATCCCAAAGTATTACAATGATATGAGTTTCAAGTACTCATCCTTGTCAATTACGACTCAAAATGACTCTAGGGTGTTGGTCTCAGCCGAAAATGCACCTTATGACAAATTCAATTCAACTCAACTTGATTTTAAAAAGACAAATAAACTTACAAAAGGACAATTTGCAAGTTACAATAAATCCTGATTTTGAAGTCGAATTACTCTTTGAATGTGTTGTTGATGCTTTTGAGTCCAATTCTCCTTTGCTTACAAGCTTGACTTGTTTCTTTCTTTAGTATTCTTTGTTGATGCTTGATTTGCATTACTTTTGCTTGAATGCATGTTCATGAGTAACATTGTGTTTGAATAACATGAATTATGCTTGAATTTCCTTGCTTGATGTGGATTTCATGTGTGTATAGTTGTACAATAAATTACAAGCGTAGTGTTAAAACTAGACACAAAACACTATGAAAACATTCAAGGAATCATTCACCATCGCACACAATGCAAGGTGTTCCTAAGACCCCCTTATTCAATTTCGGGCGGATCTAAGACACAGACAAAAAGACTTCATTTTATTATGGATTCCCTTGTGATCACAATACAAATAGAAGCCTTCAATGGTCTTCATGTCCCAACTTATAAGAAGAACTTTATAACTCCTTTTTACAAAGTTTTGACAAGCACTAAGCCTACTAACAYTTTGCATATAAGTCTTCATAGGCAAAACATGGGTTTAAAAGTCCTTTTGTTTTACAAAAGAGAAACATGGTTTCTTCTCCAAAATCTTTTAAACCTTTGACAAAGCTATAAYATGCCACCSCAACATCTGTATTGCAACACTTCCATATGGAGTTTAATGAAAACTTTGGTGTCAGGATGCACCTACAAAACTTTGAAACTACCCAAATATTTGTTTGTTGAGAAAATCAAGGAACTGATTTGTTCATGAGGAGGATGATCACAAGCCTCTCAATATTTTTTGAGGATCCTATKCTAGATAGTTTCTCTTGAATTRCGTGCATAGACTAGTGTGTCCCTTGCTCCAGCTCTCATAAGCAATCAAGTGGAAATCGATCAAGGAAATGTTAGAGATGGCRGTGCTACAAAATCTTTGAATCTTTGAATTCATTTTCCAAAGCCTGATTCAATTTGGCATAGGTAGAATTTCTTTGCCAGGGGCCGAAAAACGTTTGCAGAAGTCAAATTTATTTGCCAATACATTGAGATGGATTGCGATACACCTATAAAGTGCATATCGATGAATGTTTTTGCTGGACAAGAGAGCCTATACAATCATTTGAGTTGTTATGCAGAGGTCGAAAAATGTTTGCAAAACCCTCGGTTTTCACTGGAGAGGGGTCCTCTTTATGTTGGTGCCAGGAAAATGACCAAATTCATGTTTTAATCTTGGCATTCACGTTTTCATCTCCATGACCAAAACAATAGCATAGCATTTGATCAAGGCAGGGACCTGTCGAAAGAAGTAACCCTGTTGTTGGAGAGTATCTCCGATGTTCAAATCAACTGAGGGTTGGAACGCCAATAATGGTTAGCGCGCTAAATCCGATGATAGCTGAAAACACACCTTTTCGACCTCAATTTCCTCTTCCCAGAAAATTAGTCCAGCAAACAACAACGAGAAAGGGAAACCAACAACAAACTCTCCAGAATTCAGAGAAATGACAGCACCCTGGCAGCATCCTATTATCTTTCACCAAGTAATGAATGTACTCGGCACCAGTGGTTCCAGGGTTCACTCTAATTTTACTTGCATTTGATCGAAGTCTCTGCACTTTGGTGTCTCGGATCCAACCGCATACACTCTCTCCACAAAATTATTTCACCAGATCTCACATCTCTGGCAGCACACGACATCGTCTTTAGAAACTTGGACAATTATGACCACTTATATATATTCGGTGTGTAAAAGTTCACGAGAGATTTTTTTTGCAAATAGAGAATATATTGGAAATACATTTTCTGTGGAGCCATCACCATTGATCATAAATACTATAAAAATCACACCAAACAAAGAAAAAATACAGTTCACAAGTCACACGCACCAGTTCAGAAGGTTGCGTGTTCATTTCACGTCGGGTTCACCAAATATTGCGATGAAATCTCCATAGAAACTGCATCCAAAACCACCTTGTCGTCCCCGACAATCCGGGAAACCTCTGAATCTGTCCAGTACCATACGACTTTTCTCTCTCGAAAATCAAGCAGGCCTATGAAGCTATTGTCCCAAAGTGGATACAACGTGGCAGTGAGCAGTAAGCGGTTTTCGGACAGCCACTACAACTTCCCAGGGTTTCCCAGCAGCGATCCCAGATCATGATTTTCATTTTCATATTTTTTTTCAGAAAAATAGAAGAGAGTAAACCTTCGTGGGAAGATTTGTGATATTCAGGATGCACAGAAGTCTTCAAATAAGCTGATTTGTGGAGGTCACAATTCCACCTTCTTCATCCTCTGTGAATTAGTGGCTAAGACAGAGCACTTTCGACATGATCTAAAGCTTCATAAACCGATCCATTAAAAAAGTACACAGATTGTTTATTCTTTTCAGCTACACATGGAAGTTGTATGAGACAGATTGTAAAACAGATCGCAGATGTGGATTGGTGGGCGTGAGAGAGTACATATCAATGTCTGGTGTGAATTGATCTGAAGAAAACTTGTGGCACACTCTAACTTCCCTCATTCATAAACTGGAAAATCTCATTATTATATCAATCTCTTGAGAACAAACTTTCACAAGATCTAATTTTGAATTGAAATACATATGAATCATTGAAGATTTTTCAAGATAGATCTTTCTTGCATGTCAAATCAGCAATGAAATCTTCAGGAATTCCTTTAAATATACCATGATAAAATATAGCATCGATATGAAAGACCCTATTTCATAAATCAAATCTACGCTTCTTTTTTTATAAATCGAGTACATTGCTATGATACCTGGAAGATTACTTGTTATGATTGAAACTAATTTGGATACGATTGATTGGCATATCACTCCTCTTTGGCTGGATGTTCTCATTGCACTTCACCTCTCCATGGAAAAATACCATGAATATCAACACTACCAGGCCCTTAAGAACTAAGAAGCTCTGATACCAATTGATGAAATATAGACAAGAAGAACAACATGGCGGAAAATGCTCACTAGCCAACACAATTAGTATTCACTCCAATGTTACATATTTATAGTACAATGGGTGATGCCACCTCATAGAGAGATTTGCTCTAGATCCTAAAATTATGCATGATGACTAGGCTAGGCAATCTTAGCTAACTCATTAGTCATCACTTGAGGATATATCACTAATATCCTAAATGAATAATACAAATATAGGTGACAATTTAGACTTAGTGATTGGTAAAGGTAAGCCATAGGCTAACACCTTTGCACCTTTAAGGTGAGACTTCCTCCAATTCCCATACTTTTCAGTCCCATCACTTTCAACGTGACCTATGCGTTCCTCAAGTGGATGTGAACAAATTTGATGGCTCAGATCCCACCGTCTGGGTAACTCAAATGGAACACTATTTCTCTTTGTACGACATTATTGATGAGTTGGACAAAATATGGTATGGTGTTTTCCATTTAGATCAAGAATATTGGCAATGGTGGAAATGGATAAATAATACCCGCCAAGGGTATGTGGCTTGGACACAATTTGTTGCATAGATTTATGAAAACTTTGACACTGACACCCACCATTTAAGCCATTTGATAAAGTTGAAACAATCTAGCACAATGGAAGAATTTATAACTTTTTTTGAGCGCTTGGATTTTCGTACAGAGGGCATGTGTGATTCTTTTTTTCTGAGAATGATTTATCAGTGGCCTCAAGGATGAGATCCATGCCCACATCGTCATGGCTCACCCCCATAGTTGGGTGGAAGCTACTAAAATATCTAAGGAAGCACAACAGGTTGTCTCTTATCAAACCGAAAAACTTCCTTTATTCCTCACCCAGAACCAGTCACTCATGCCCCTCCTTCCACCCCACTGAAGATATAGAAATTGACCTGGGAAGAAATGGATGAATTCCAATTCAAGGGACTTTGTTACAATTGTGATGAAAAATATTTTCCTTGGCACAAGTGTAAGGACCAAAATACTTTTATGGCCATCTTTGAGGATGTTTCTAAAGAAGAGGTTGAGGCTCGCCCTATGGTCAATTCACATGAACACACTGACCTTACTCTACCATCAGACCCCCCAGAAGTCGAATCAATCATTTCCGTGAATGCTCTCACTAGCTTCTCTACTCCCCAAACCCTCAAGCTAATTGGTTACATTAAGCATCATTAGGTCATCATCCTCATTTACAATGGAAACACCCATAATTTTATTCATCGTCACATTGCCCAAGAAACTAATTTCTATATCCATGTAGTAAAAAAATTTCAAATCATGATTGCAATTGGAGGGTCCATGAAATGTGGGGGGCATTGTGAAAATGTGCATCTCCAATTTGGTCAGTAGAACATGAAATCTCATATGTTTTCTATCGACATGGGTGGTTGTGACATTGTGCTGGGTGCCGAATGGTTAAGGACTCTTGGCCCCATTCCCATGGATTTTAAGGAATTAATGATGCAATTCAACCAAGAGGGACAATAATATAATTTCCAAGGAATCACAATAGGTTCCCTTGAGATCCTCAGTTCCCATCACATGAAAAATATCCTCAAAAAGGTTCATTTCGACATTATTGCACAACTCCATTCCATTCAAGCCACTAAGACACCCTCTGTGCATCCTGACCTCCAATCCTTCCTCTCCAAACACCAAGATATTTTTCCACTCCCCAGGGACTTCCCCCTTCCCATGGTGTTCATGATCATTCCATTCCCCTCGTTCCCGATATCCTTCCTCCCAATGTTCATCCCTATCATATTTCCTTTTCCCAGAAAAAGGAAATTGAGAAAATTGTTCAAGAATTGCTCGCCGCAAGTGTTATCCATCCTAGTACTAGCCCATATTCTTCTCCTGTGGTCATGGTACTTAATAAAGAAGGCTCTTGGCGCATGTGTCTTGACTTTCACACCCTCAACAAACTCACCATCAAAGACAAATTTCACATTCCTATCATTGATGATCTCTTGGATGAATTAAGTGGTGCCCAATTCTTTACTAAACTTGATATTCATTCGGGCTACCACTAGATACATATGAAAGAGGCAGACATTCCTAAGATTGCATTTCAAACTCATGAGGGCCACTATGAGTTCTTGGTCATGCCCTTTGTCTTTTGTAATGCTCCCTCCACTTTCTAAAGCTTCATGAATAATGTCTTATGTCTTTTTCTCCATCATTTTGTCTTAGTTCTCTTCGATGATATTCTCATCTATAGTAAAACATGGACAACCCATATTTCTCACATGGATCGAGATCTTCATCTACTCTCTCAGCACCAAATTTTCCTCAAACAATCTAAATGTGCTTTTGGAGCCTCGAAAGTTGAGTACTTGGGTCATATTGTTGGGAAGGATGGTGTCAGTATGGATCCTAAGAAGATTGAAGCTATGTAGGATTGGCCTCTCACCAAGAATCTTAATTGATTGCACAGTTTTCTTGGTTTAACAAAATATTATCGCAATTTTCTTAAGAATTATGGAATAATTGCGGTGCCTCTCACTGCTCTCCTTAAAAAGAATGATTTCACTTGGACTCCAAAAACTAATCATTCCTTCCAAGCCTTGAAATAGGATATGTGCACCACTCCTATCTTGTCTCTTCTTGACTTAAAAAAACCCTTGTCCTAGAATGTGATGCTTCAGGGAGAGGAAATGGACTAGTCCTTATGCAATGTGTTCAACCTTTTTCCTTTACCAACAAACAACTGTCGGAGCAAAATTTGGGACAATCAATCCATGAAAAGGAAATGTTGGCTATTTTGCATGCAGTGGACAGATCATTTGCGAAGCATTGAACCCCCTTGCGGGATCGATGACTCTAAATCTCCACTGAGATCTATGGTCAAAATTGTATTTGGTTATCCGGGCTTCGGGGGTTCCCAAAACACCCCTCTCCATATCATCTGGAGTAGTGGACCGATGAACAGATGTCGTGATAGATCAACGACTCTTGGGCGCTGGCAGATAAACGACCTAGATTTGTTTCAGACTTCGGGAGTCCAGGTAGTTTCCCATTGCAACACTTCGTAACCCTCTGAAGGCCAAACTAGCGGAGTTGATATTTTCCTTCCACGTGTCCCTTCATTGATCGACGGTCGAGGCTCACTCCATCCTTTGCGTATCCCAGGGCCTCTGCACTCAACACTCCACAGATCCTTCGAAATTCCTGATCCCCAAATCTCCTGATCAGGTGACACGTGCCTTACGATGGATGGTCCCGATGAACTCCAGGACTCCGGACTTCAGAAGTCCTGGCTCCTCCAACTTGCTATCCCTCCAAAATCTGAATTTGCGAAGGGCCTATCTGTCTCCATGTGTCTACTCAAATTGACAACCAATATTGAATTCTGGCCTCTAGGTCTTCAAAAGTCTTCTACTTTTGAACATCCACTCCTAATCTCCTTCGAAGTGCTAGTGCACTAGAATACATGATCTGCTAACACGTGTCCTCGGGAAATGCACGACCATGATTTGCTTCGACCTTTAGGACTTTAGGGGTCTCGATGCCTCCACACTCTAAATCTCATGAACACGCGAAGTCTGAAGGACTTTACTGATTAACTCTCGCACGAATCTTCTAGATCTGACGACTTCCCGATCTTATGTGATTTCTCGAATATATCTCATCCATTGGTCTCCAGTCTTTGATAACTCTTCCTCCCTTAGATAATTTTGAACGCTATTTCTCTTGAACTTCAGTATTCGAAGGGGTTTGAGCCCTGTGCACGCCTTGCACTGTGATTCCACTTGAAATCTCGAAGGATTTTCTTTGTGTGTTCCCTACACTCACATTCCTTAGAAAGTTTCAACACTTTTTAACAGTGTCGGCCCTATGCACTCCTTGCACAGGTCTTTCACAGAGATTTGATACTCAAAAGAGTATATGTGCACACCTTGTAGTCTCTCCGCGACACTTCCCTCTATCTCTCCTGAGCTTCAGAGTCCTGTCAATGACTCCCAATCTATTCACTCCTTGCATGGGAACTGTGTGCGCCTTGAACAGATGTTTCAGAAGAGAAACAATTGAAACTTATGCAAATCTCACAGATTCATTCATATAAATATGAAACACATACACAAGCATGTAAAACATAGTAAACATAACCTCATTCAACCAGTTAGCTCGAGATAGATAAACACAATCATTTGAGGAAATCTTATATTAAAATAAAAATGCATATACAAAATTCTTACAATCTTCTCTTCTTATCCTCACAACATCCCAACAACAACAACAACAACAACAACAAATGGGCATGAAATATAAGTTATATACATGAAGGGGCTTCTCGGTCCTTCCCTCCTGACTACCTGCTGCTATCACATCAGAATTAAGCATACTAATCCTAGGCTAGCCATGAAGTTATGGACATTTACAAAGTGGATAAGGATTGTTACTCAACATCTGTACAATCCATCCATACATTAAAGAGATTGCAATCTGTTATCACTCTGTAATTTCTAGAGGTTGTAGAAGAAAAGAAAAAGGTAACTACAAAACCACTTTGGAAGCTGGGATCTAGCCCTGCCAGCTTTAGAGAGGGATCTCTCTATAGGATTTAGATTTGTTTGGTTTATAATCTTAGGCTAGTTATGAAAGTTCATGGTTTGTTTGAAATATCTAGCTGATTGAATGCTTAAATTTCCATTGGGCTATGGCGTCTGTGCTTTAGAATATGGATCAATTTCATATTTTATAAAGCTTCTTCACAAGGCAGGGTAGTGAAACTTTTTGGATCTGGTAAAATTATATGAAGTGAGTGAGAAGAAAGGAGAAGAAATATGCACCAAGAAAAAGAGAAGTTAATAATTCCTTTTACTTAATTTCAGTTGAAAAACATAAAAAACATTCAAAAAACATAAACAAAGTATACTGAGATTAATTCTTTTCTTTAACCTTCTTTGAATAATTAGAATTGGAAACACATGCAATTATTACAAATAATGAAAAAACATTAAACAAAGAGAGAAGCACATCACCAACAGTCTAACACGAGAATCCTGTGAAAGAGTCATTTTCTTACTGGTCGATCCTCTTGAAAAATACACAGTAGCTTTCTTGGATGAAAAAATCAACCCTCAATACTTCGAAAGGAGAAGTATTTATACAATTATTTACATCAGATCATGTCATAAATGATTATGATATTTTGGAGGGATGTCTAAACTAATTGAATCTCAAATTACAAAAATATAGGAATCTTGTAGATCTGCTCAGATTTCTGGTGTTGATTTGGTGGAAGTTGTTGATGACTTGTCCCTTTGACTTTGATTAGATGTTTCTCCTTGTTGGCTGAAACATCGAACATGTCTTTACTCAAGAAACTCGCATAGCTTATCCCACCTCTTTTCACTTGGGATTGATATCTTGAGTAATTTTATGTATATTTCATCCATCTTTGTGTACTTGGAAAAAGTAGGCTTAGTAGTGAAGATATGTTTGATTTCATGTTGAATGCTCAAGTCAAACTCTAATGTTTCTAGGAATTCTTTCCCAGTGATGCTTCCTTGTATTCCTGCAAACTTTGAATTGTCCTTTGACATTGTCATCAATTTCTGGTTGTAATCAAGCAGAGTGATCAATTTGTCATTTAGCACTAATAATCCAAGAAGCCATTTCTTGTGTAGCACCTCAAACTTGCTGAAGAACCTTTTCACACCTANGGTGAATGAATGTGGGGATCTTTTTCCCAAAACCTCCCTCTTACACAAAAAATCCTTAGTTAACATTCAACATTTTCTCATTACTCATTGTTGTCATTTATAATTAGTTAGATGTGAATACATATCAACAACATATATCAGCAACATATCATCAACAAATAATCTCCACAAGGAACACAAAGAACACAAGATGTATGTACAATTTTTCTTTTTATTATGGACTTCAATCTGGGGTTTTTTCAACAACAACTGAATAGAGTACAACTCTACAAGCGAATCATCTCTATATGCAATACTCAGCTTACATTCTCATCACCAACTGATATGAGGCAACAATCCTCAACATATATCAATCTGTCAACATAAACAAGTGCATCAACCATGCACCAACCTGTGCCAAACAACCTGTAATCAACCTGTACCATAAACAAGTGCATCCAACCATGTACCAAGTATATACCAATCATGTGTCAACTACTCATCAACAATGACTCATCAATATATACCAACATCATCAACTATACACCTCATGTATGTGCCAACTCATCAACTGCTTGTCTCAACAATGACTAGTTTTGGATTAGTCAACAACCCCAACTTGAAATAATCATAACTTTGTACCTATAATGAATAAAGATCTGAAAATGATACACAATGTTCTTCAGTGTGTTTTATGCAATTCCTCCAGGTGGAACTACTTGCAACCTCTCATAAAAAGAGTTATAGAAAAAATGGCATACCTTGCTGAATTCTGACTTATTCTAGAGAGTGACCTTGTAGAGCGTGTCCCACACAAAATATTCATTGCATTGATCTAAAACTATTACAAAACATACTACAGATAGTACCCTAACCAACACATTTGGTCTCACTAAATTTGGATATTTTATGAATAAGTTATGACGTTTTTACCCGAAACACCTATTTTTGACTAGTTTCAGGACTAGCCACAAACCCTATTTTCCACGGAGTGTAACTCCCTAAATACAACGACCCACAAGCTTAATTTTTTACCACATATACTTGGGTATGTTTTATCAATGACATATCAATTTCACAGTCTGAATCATTATAAAAAACAAGTTATAGTGAAAATGGTGAGATGATTTGTAAATAACATACCTTAGAAAGCATCATCAAAAGAATTTATCCTCCCTTCAATTCCGGCCCTCTTTTCTTCACCTTCCTTCTGAAATTCAGCTCAGATATCCTTGGTTACCTCAGTCACCTGTATATCTTCAATATGCTCAAGTGTTCCACACCAAAAATTCTCAAGAAGATCTCACAAGAAGCTCTCCATAAATACTCCAAAAGATATTCTCACAAGAAGCTCTCCATTGATCCACAAAAAGAATGATCTACAAGAGACCATTGCTATCTTATTTATACTTTCATCCTCTAGGTCACTTAACCCATTTTTAGGTCACTTAACTCATTTCTAGGTCACTTAACCTATTTTCCTTATTTTAGGGTTAACCACTTTCCATAAATAGAAATTTCTCCAATATTTTATCATTTAAATATTCCTTCTTGATTTTCTCATCTTACTTTATCATTTCTTGATTTTTTCACTTCTCTTTATTATTTCAATAATCCACTTTGACTTTGTCACCTTACTTTATCATTTAAATAATGATTTCTTCTTTTAGGTCACTTAACCCATTTCTAGGTCACTTAACCTATTTTTCTTATTTTTAGGGTTAAACACTTTCCATAAATAGAAGGCTCTCCAATACTTTATCATTTAAATATCCCTTCTTGATTTTGTCACCTTACTTTATCATTTCT